>CM064548.1:4758649-5042219 GCA_032716605.1 Paralithodes platypus | reverse complement strand
GTAAAGGCGGTGTAACACGACCCATTTTCCGTCAATTTTTACAAGCAATTGTTGTCTGGCAGCTGAACAATATATGTTCCAAATGCATTACACTACCCCACATTATCTACAGTACCTTCGATATAGTTTCCGATTCCAATGTGACAGAGCCCCAAAATAGTACGAGAAAAAACTTGCTCATCGAAAATTGCCGGAAAATGCGCTTGTGTGACACCGCCTTTAGACACTAACCTTGCTCATTGGCCAAAGTAAAAGAGAGCAGGTAGCCGAGTTCCAGAGTCAGTAGTACTTCCCCCCCACCCCGAGTGCTCAATATTACCACCTAATATACTGGTCGTCTTGGTCGTCTTGCACAACACTTGCCTTCTATATGTTTCAAGATCTTTCTGTTTGGTTCTTACTCCTTTAAGGGAGGTCACCGTTTTTTTCTTCTTCTCTCCTTTTCTCTCTTTCCCTGGCTTGTATCTATTCGGCCCTATCCAGGTGTCGATTTCTTCCTGGCGAGCGATAGCGAGCCAGCATTGTATGGAGAAATCCGGCTTCGCCGGAGAAATTTTTCTATCGAAAAATGTACAAATTTAGCTTGCTGTCAAAAAAAAAAAATAAAAAAAAAAAAAATAAATATATATATATATATATATATATGCTGGCTCGCTACCCGATCGACCAGAGAAAGGAAGGAGGAAATATTGACACCTGGACGGGGGTAAACATCTTAAAATAGTAGGCTGAATGGGGCCAAATGGATACAAGCCAAAGAGAGAGGGAGAGAAAGAGAAAACAAAAAAGCGAGTTGGGCTCCCTTAAGTCCACAAATAAATCCAATTGTTTTACCCCCAGGAACGTCTTTTACTGTCGCGCTATTTATCCCACGGTTGGACAATGGTTAACCCCTTCTGTACCGGCGACGTCTGTTTAATTTCACTCTACCTATATTTTTCAGGATTTTGTGCAGTTTAAGAAGGATCTGTGGTAGTAAAAACAGGGTTAAGTGAGACAGTTCGAAGCCTGTTAATTTCCAGAGGCCCTTTGTGGCTACTGAGTAAAATCGCCTAATAGTAGCCAGATTTAAGTTGAAACTGGCACTGAGCGGGTTAAGGGGAGGTGTTTAGTGTGTTCCCTAGACTTCCATCAAGCTTGAAATTACACCCCCTTGACCCCTTTTCAAGATAAATTTGTACATTTTTCGGTAGAAAAATTGTCCCGGCCGAAGGCCGGGTTCCTCTTAAATTACAGGCGCGCTATCGCCTCTTCTTCGCCAGGAAACAAAAAAAAAAAAAAAAAAAAAAAACATCGACACACTCTCTCTAACAAGGGAGGAGGAAGGAGGGAACGGGGAAAAGGTCTTTTTTAAAGTGACAGTCACAAAATGGGGTGTGATGAAACTTATTAAACTCGCCAAAAACTAATGGGCGCGAACATCATAAAATCTCAAGAGCAAATGGGGGCTACTAGACACTATGACTTCCTAGTTAGAGGCCCTCTAGGACATGAGATGGAGAAGGGGGTGGGCGGGGCGGGGGGGGGGGGGGGGGTCCCCCCAGAAACCCCCCCAAAAAGCGCCCTAAAGTGGATATCTCCCCTTAACCAGATTGTGGGGGTGTCGCTGTTTTGCGTGACTATGTTATAAGCTAGGAATTATTACATGCTATGAAATTGTGATTTCTTGTTGGTAATTGCTTAGGTCTGCCACACCTACACCCCTCCTTCTACACCTACACCCTACTCTCTGCCTTCCACACCCTACACCTCACCCTCCTTCTACACCTACACCCTACTCTCTGCCTTCCACACCCTACACCTCACCCTCCTTCTACACCTACACCCTACTCTCTGCCTTCCACACCCTACACCTCACCCTCCTTCTACACCTACACCCTACTCTCTGCCTTCCACACCCTACACATCCCTCCTTCTTGGCAGTAACGACACACACTCCCCAAGTATGTACATTTGTCAAGGAGTAGTGCTTTTTTCCTTGTGCCTCCCCACAACTATACTCCCTATCCCTCCCCACCCAACTACACTCCCTATACCTTCCCACCCCCCCCAACCTACACTCACTATACCTCCCCCCCGCCAACTACACTCCCTATCCCTCCCCCAAAACTACACTCCCTATCCCTACCCCCAGACCTACACTCCCTACCCCTTCACCCAGACCTACACTCCCTACCCCTACCCACACTATCTCCCCCCCCCTTCCCCCTTCCCTCTCTAATCGTGAACCCAGGGTGACGGTTTTAATTGATCACCCATTTTCAAAGTGGATATTTGTATTAAACACTTTGCCTTCTTTACCTCTCATCGTAAGCCCTCCCTGTCTTTACTAGGCTCTAATTCTGCTCCACGTGTGCCCCTTTCGTCTCTAGCTTTCCCTCTACTAACCCCATTCACTCACCACCGTTGTTTATTGCCTGCCTCTCTCTCTCTTTCTTTCTTCCTCTCTCTCTCTCTCTCTCTTTAAAAATATATATATTAACAGTTCATGACAAATAATTTTAAACGTAACCCTATTATAACAACCTACACTTATTGTCTAAAGCAAAAAGTTACATAATTATAGCATTAAGTAAATATAACACACATGATCTCCTTTATAGTTCACGTCTCTCATTTAATTTACCTATATTCTTTCTTATTACCCCCCCCCTCTCTCTCTCTCTCTCTCTCTCTCTCTCTCTCTCTTTCTGACTGTCCTTTAACTTGCCTATGACAGCACTGGGGACATATTGCAGGCATGAAGAATGTTGTGTTGATTAGATGCACAGTATAAGGAGGTGTTGAGGTGTGTGTATGTGTGTGTGTGTGTGTGTGTGTGTGTGTGTGTGTGTGTGTGTGTGTGTGTGTAAACAAGTCTCTAAATAAACTGCCTGGCTGAACCTGGCACCTTGGCAAGATACGATAACAAAAACAAAAATAATACAAATCTCCCTTTAAACTGTTATTCTGCGAGCCAAACAATAAGGAAAAGGATACAATAGACACGCGGTTAAATGAGGCTAAAATTATCAAACAAAAGAGAGGTTTACGTGGAGGAGGAGGAGGAGGAGGAGGGAGAGAGTAAAAAAAAATGAAAAGTAATAAAAAAGAGGAAGTGGATGGAGGAAGAGAAAAAAAGAGAATGGGAGGAGAAGGAGGGAGAGAAAGGAGTAATGAAGAGGAGGAGGAGGTGGGGGTGGAGGAGGGCAAGTCAGACCTATACAAAAACCCCAGAGGTGGCAGCTCCTCATGTGAGTCAGCTGTAGATCTGCCAAGTCGGAGAGAGAGAGAGAGAGATGAGGGATGAGGAGAGAGATGAGATTTTGTTTTGGGGTTTTTTTTTGTTGGAGAGGAGAGAGAGACGGAGAGAGAGAAGTGAGATGAGAGAGAGAGAGAGGAGAGATTGAGAGAGAAAGAGAGATGAGAGACTGAGAGAGAGGGAGGGGAGGAGAGAGAGGGAGAGAGGGGACGAGGAGAGACGACGGAGAGAGATTTGACGAGAGAGGATGAGACGATGAGAGAGAGGGGGGGGGGGGGAGGTGAATCAGTACCCCAAGACTGAACACTCCCAGCTTAATTTTGGCACCAGGAGTCTGAGAGTGTAGTTGTTTTGTTTTTCTTTTTTTTCTACAGGTTAGTTCTGAACGTTCGTACAGTCGCGGCCATACATTCTGATACACATTATGAGCCCTCGAATTGATGAAAAGAAACTCCGAAACGCAAATTAAGGGGAGATGGTTCGCTTTTCTGCCCCCTCCCCCCCTTCCCCCTGTTAACTATCAATGCCTACAGCTCCAACTTCCTTATAGCCTGAAACTCGCAAGTGGCTTACAGCTTACAGCGTACATATAGGCTATATAGTCCATTCAATATAGGTAGGACAGAAATCGTGACCCTTAAGGGAAGGTTTTTAGTTGATTCCCTAGACTTCCATCAAGCTTAAAATTCTCACTCACCCCACCGCCCCCCTTGCAGCCCCTTTCAAGATAAAATTTGTACATTTTTTCGGTTAGAAAAATTTCCCCCGGCTGGAAGCCGGTTTCCTCTTAAATTACAGGCCTCGCTTAATCGCTATCGCCGTCGCCAGGATTAAATTCGACACCTGAATTGCACGAAAGTGTCTTAATAGGGGGTTGGAAAGTTCTTTAAAATCGCTAAACTAAATGGGCGGCAAAAAACGTTTTATAATATCAAAAGCAATGGAGCTAAACATGAGGGAGAAAGGGGTAAAAAAAAAATCCCTCGAGTGGAGATCTCCCCTTAACCTCTGTATATCAAATAAGGCTAGAGCAAATGGGCTGTCAATTTTCACACCCATTCCCTGGCTGGCTCTTCCCAAATGTTTAGACATATTAGCTGGATTACTCTAGTCGTTTGCGAGTTGTAGAGGTTAATGTTCGAGAGTTTTGGCCTAATTATTTAGAACAGGGTATAGCTTAAGGGGGGTGACCTGCTTTTTGTTATTTCTGTCCTTTTCTATCTTTCTCTGGCTTGTATCCATTTGGCCCCATTCCCGAGGCCTACTGTTTAATAAGATGTTTAATTCCCCATCCAGGTGTCAATTGTTTTTTACTGGTGAGGCGTAGCGAGCCAGCATAGTTTTTATTGTTTGTTTGACAGCAGGCTAAATTGTGTACCATTTTTCGATTAGAAAAAACATGTCTCCGGCGAAGCAGTATTTCTTTCATATAATGCTGGCTCGCTATTGCTCGCCAGGGATAAAAACACCTAGATGGGGATAAAAGTCTTAAAATAGTTGGCTTGAATGGGGCCCGAATGGATTACAGCCAGAGAAACCGAAGAAAAGGGACAGAATAACAAAATAGAGGTGACCCCCCCTTAAGATAAAACACTGACCAGCTAAGATTGTTGTAGATGTGAGTACTTGTGTGGATCTGTTACCACGCAATGTCCCATTTATATATTGATTTATATATTGAGTTAGATGGGTATATATGAGTAAGTTAGGATTGGGTGGGATATCCGCTTTTCGTTTCACATTAATCTGTTTCAGGCCTCTCTCTCTCTCTCTCTCTCTCTCTCTCTCTCTCTCTCTCTCTCTCTCTCTCTCTCTCTCTCTTTGTTATATTGATTTTCTGCTGAGCTATCCTTTTCTTAATTTTGTTGTTATTTGGGGTTCTGCTATGCCTATAGGAATCAAGTCTTGACCACATCTTTTGGATCGTAAGGCCAGTGCGGTTAATTTATCTATGTAAATATATGTACATCTTTCTGCTTTGCTCATCTCTGTTGCATTAAATATACTAGTCTCCGAGACCAAGTAAGGCGAGATCCCCATTCCTCCCGCCCAGACTCTCGCCCTCCCAGACTCTCGCCCTGGGCTATCTTTCCGTTCACTTGGGCGAGTTTTTACGACTCACCTGGGCTATGTTGTTGTTTGGTTAATCAATTTCGTAGCCCGGCTGGACTAGTTTCAAATTTCTCTGTGTCTGGGTTGTGATTTTGTCTATTCAGATCTCTCTCTGAATTGAAGCATACTCTACATCTTACAGCATCATATTATGGTGCAACGAGCCTAATTTTGGAAATAAAGGAGAAATAATTAATACCCCGTAAACACAGAAAAATAACTGCTAGGCGTGGAGAAATCTGCTAACACTAATGTATTTATAAGGGTCACATTGGTTTGTTTGATTTTTAATCCACTTTATAGTAAACCTCATTTTAACTATTTATTTAATCCACTTTATAGTAAACCACATTGTAACTGTTTTTAACCACCTTATTGTTAACCTTATTTTAACTATTTATTTAATCCACTTTATAGTAAACCACATTCTAACTGTTTTTAACCACCTTATTGTTAACCTTATTTTAACTATTGTTATCCACTTTATTGTAAACCTCATTTTACCTTTTTGTTATCCACTTTATTATAAACCTCATGTTGTTACCTGTCCACTTTATTGTAAACCTCAACTGTTTTTTATCCAATTTACCTGTTTTTTATCCACGTGTTACCTGTCCACGTAATATAGTGTAGCTGTCATACCGCAGCAATAGTTTAGCTCTTGACTGGCTATAAATCGTGTGAGCCTGGTCTGTGGTGCTATACATCGTGTAAGCCTGGTCTGGGTTGATGCTAGTAGGGCTATAAATCTGGCTCCCCTGGGCTATTTCCAACCCTCGTCCTGGGCTAGTGTGAGTGGACCCGCCGGGAAGGACACACAAAGTTAGGCTCTCCTGATTGGCTGACAGGGAATATAACGATGAAGAGGGAGTGCAAAGCTAAACTGAAGTTCTGGTAGACATGGGAAGGGAAAACTAGGAAAGGGAGCGTTAGGATAAAGGAAATTGTTGTTAAGGAAAAAGATAGGTATTGTAAATAAAAAATGAGGCAAACAATAGTTCAATAAAGAAACAGTAATATAGTGGAGGGAAATGGAAGGCGAAAATGGCAAATTGATGAATAAAGAAATAGTTAAATATGAGAAGAGCAATTAAGGTAAGGAATTTGATGCATAGGGCACAGCAGGGGTGACGATAGGGTGGTGATGGGGTGTGGTGTGGTGAGGGTGGTGCCGTCAAGTGGATGTGGTGCTGATGACAACAATCTGCATGTGATGGGGGTGGACGGGCAGTCACACAAAATTGCTATATAACCAGAAGATGAAGTATATAGATTAAAATTAAAATGTAAAACTTGCAAACTAAACAAACCAAAATTGGGACAAGGACAATATAAAGTCGTTACAGGCATAGCAGATGTGGTCCCATGATCAGATGTTCAGGATTTAGTGTGTGTGTGTGTGTGTGTGTGTGTGTGTGTGTGTGTGTGTGTGTGTGTGTGTGTGTGTGTGTGTGTGTGTGTGTGTGTGTGAGAGAGAGAGAGAGAGAGAGAGAGAGAGGTTGGTATGGGTGGATGAGTGGGGAGTGTGTGTGGGTGCATACGTGGGTGGGTAGAGGGGATGAAAGGATGAGGCATAACGAAGATGTAACTAGGATATGACGTAAGGAGTGCATAGTGGGGGTAGCAAATGATTGGGGGGTGAATAGGGGTGTTGGCCTTGTTGAGTGGTGGGGGGATGAGGAGTAGGGGAATGAAAATAGAACCATAACGAAGATGTTACTATGATATGACGTAGGGGGTTGTATAATTGGAATGACAATGGGGTGGTGAATGTGGGTGGAGGAGAGGGGTACTGAAATAGAGGGAGGGGTGGTGGGTGAAGATGGTGAATACAGAGTCCATACCAAAAACGTAAATGGTGTATGACGTAAGGGGTGCACAATGGGGGGGGGGGGATGTAATTGGTACTTGGGTGGGCATGCATGGTGGCAGGGCTGGGGTATTACGACAGGTATAGTGAAGATGTAACTACGATATGACATAAGGAATGAATAATGGGAACTGTAATGGGGTGGCGAGTATAGGTGTCAAAGTGGGTATTTAGGTAAGTGGATAGAGAGTAAAGGGAATAAAGAAACAAGCATGGCGAAGATGTAATTATTAATTATGTAACTGTGATATGGCGCAAGGAGTTAACCCTTAGCAGATACAATGGTGTATTTATTTTCTGATTTTTGGCTATTAACATATTTGCCTATTATTTGGCTCTTCTGATTACGAAAGGTATGGGAGTCAGTGTTAATTGAGATAGCCTTTACCCATATAATTCCCACAGATCCTTCCGAAGCTGTATTAAATCCTCTAATGATAGCTAGAATCAACTGTCAAAATGCAGCCTAATCTTCACAGGGTTAATAATGGGGGTGGTAGTGGGGTGGTGAACGTGGGTGGTGGGATGGGGGGTGAAGTAGGTGGGTGGGGGGCTTGTACATGTGTGAAGGGGCTGACACGGTAGAATGCATTAAAATAGCACGGTGAATATACTCGTAGCCAGGTGTGACTGTACTCGTAGCCAGGTGTGACTGTACTCGTAGTCAGGTGTGACTGTCATTGAGCGATATGACACCATTCCAACGAGAAATGGTAACCACAAAAAAAGGCAAATATTAATCTCTCTCTCTCTCATATATATATATATATATATATATATATATATATATACCGGTATATATATATATATATATATATACGTGTGTGTGTGTGTGTCCCCCTCGATCCACCCCTAATTGCTCCCCCTCCCCTCCCCAATGTCCCGTGGTAGAGTACAGGTGCCACAGTGAAGCCAAGTCACGTACTCACAGTCACGGCTTATTATCGTGTTCAGGGGGTTGCACAAGAGCACGTCTAGCCGGCGATGGTCAACCGGGACAATTTGGGGAAAGGTCTTAAAATCGCCAAACTAGTAGGGCG
The DNA here is from genome assembly GCA_032716605.1 of Paralithodes platypus. Lineage (NCBI taxonomy): Eukaryota > Metazoa > Arthropoda > Malacostraca > Decapoda > Lithodidae > Paralithodes > Paralithodes platypus. The sequence goes on along the minus strand of CM064548.1, from coordinate 5,033,956 downwards.
AATGTCTTAAAATGTAAAATTAATGGGACTAAACATGAGGGAGATGGGGGTTTAAAAATATATATATATTTTTTTTTTTTTTTTTTTTTTTTTAAGAGACAATGAACGGAGGAAGGAAAAACACAGATAAAACAAAAAGGTCCATGTGCCTAAAGGCATCCTCCATTCATAAAATGTTTGTAACAACTGGATTTAAACATTTGTTGATTGTAAGTTTGTGGAAAGCAATTCGAGGGAAGTGAATTCCAAAGAGTAGTAGCTCTGGGGATAAATGAATTCTGATAAGCAGAAGTTCTGCATTGTGGAGGAGAAAGTGTAAATTCATGGGCGCTCTCAGCTGCTCTAGTTCTACGGGGAAAGATGTGGAGAGGCGGCACAATTGAAGCAAGTTCCTCGGAACAATTGCTGTGAAAATATCTGTAGAATAATGCAAGGGATGCAACGTTTCTTCGTATGGCTAATGTAGGAAGGTCCTGTGTGATTGCAGGGTTATTGATTAATCTAATAGCTTTATTTTGAATTTTGTCCAACTGCCTCAATGCAACCACTCCACTTCCACCCCACAGAGGTGAACAGTAATCCATCTGAGAGCGCACATGACTTTTATATATTACGGCCAACTGCTCGTCAGTGAAGAATTCTCGAACTCTGTACAGGAGTCCCAGTTTTTTAGAGGCATTCTTAGCAATGCTTCTAACATAATGTGTCCAGCTCAAGTTAGTAGTTAATGTTACACCGAGAATGTCAATACTAAGGGAAGTGGGAATATTTACATCATTAAAAAATATAGGGGAGTCAGTGAGATTCTGTCGGTTAGAAAATTGAATGTACTTGGTTTTCTGTGCATTAAAGGAAACTAGATTCTCTTGTCCCCATTCATTAATTCTAGAAAGCGGTCCTGGTTCAGAGAAATTGCAGTGTTTATTTTTGAATTTATAAGATCGGGTTGGGTGAAAGAATTGGTAAATGTGAAGGAACTGTGGAGTGTGAGTCATCTGCGTAGGAATGTATTGGAGTATGAGTGGTAGATATGAGATCATTGATATGAATGAGGAACAGAGTTGGGGCCAAAACTGATCCCTGGGGAACACCAGCATTTATTGAGTGAAATTGAGAATAAAGGCCATCTACCATTACACGTATTTTTCTGTTATGAAGATAAGAAGAAATTAGTGGAACTAATGATGCAAGGCCGTAGTGTGACATCTTCGACAATAAGGATTGATGCCAGACTCTATCAAATGCCTTTGATATATCCAGTGCTATTGTATGTGTTTCACCATGTTGGTCTGTAGCTTGGTTGATTTGATGCGTAAGAAGGCAAAGAATGTCTGCAGTTGATCGATATATATAATAAAAACTCCCCAAAATATTAGGGTAAATGTTAACCCCTTCGGTATACAAGGACACACTCCTCGTTATATATGTTGACGATACTTAGACGATCTTTATGAGCTTAGGATGGGTCTGTAGGAGTTAAGGTGTCAATTAGGATCAAGTTTAACCCGATGAATTGCTAGAGATCCTTCCTAAGCTGAATAAGACTGGCACACGTTAGCCAGAATACAGTCACAGTAAGTGCCCTAGTACTGAACGTGTTAATCCTACAGTTCATTACCTCGAGTAGACGTTAACAGTATTATGATATGACACCCATTTTTAGTTTACCTACCGTTAGATAACTTTAGTCGGCTTTGGAAGGACCTAACGTCTTAAGATCGCCAAACAAAGTAGGCGAAAGAGGAAGGGGTGTGGGGTATCTAATAAGACTACCCTCAGTTAAGCCGGTATCACACGAGCGCTTTTTCACTCAACATTTATACTCAACACTGGTCTGGCAGCTTATGAGGTTAACATTTTCAACATTTCTGTAACCTGAATTGATCTATCACCAGTCTAGTGTCCGATACCAGTTCAAAATATTTCAAAAATGTTGCCAGAAAAATGTTGATCATCGAATGTTGACTATAAAAGCTGTGGTGTGATACCGACTTTATATATCGTATAAGTAGTATGTAAGGCAAATCGATCTGCCTAATGGAGATTGATGGTTATATTACGTGACGGAATGTAACCTTTAAGATTTAGCACACACACACACACACACACACACACACACACACGTCCCTTGATTTTGGCCCTGTCACTCTTTCAACTCTGGGAGACACTCGCTACAGGCAGTTCTGCCTTTTGCCTCCCTCACGCACATAGAAAAAAAAAACAAAAAAAAACCACACAAACAACACTAACCATAACAGCACACCAATCCTCTTTTCCTCCCAACCAATCTCTCTTTTTCTTTACCACCACAATCTTGAGAAAACCTTTAGCGTATGCATGGCGAATTTTCAAGGCGCCTCGGGAATTTTAAACTGACCTGCCGCACCGCTGCCTCCAAGACTCGACGTGGAGTGCAATTGCATATTTCATTTTTTTGCTGCGGCACTCTCCTCCGCAGTCAAAGTAAATATAGAGTTCTTGAGCCGGAAGGGGTCGCAGTGGGGATTCCTTTTACGTTATGTGGTGGGTTTATGTGGTATTCCTATTTCGTTATGTGGTGAGGCTCGTATGTGGGATTCCTATTTCGTTATGTGGTGGGGGTCGTATGTGGGATTCTTATGTTGTGATGTGGTAGGGCTCTTATGTGGGATTCCTATTTCGTTATATGGTGGGGCTCGTATATGTGGGATTCTTATTTTGTTATGTGGTGGGCTCTTATGTGGGATTCATATTTCGTTATATGGTGGGGCTCGTATATGGGTTATGTGGTGGGCTCTTATGTGGGATTCCTATTTCGTTATATGGTGGGGCTCGTATATGTGGGATTCTTATTTTGTTATGTGGTGGGCTCATATGTGGGATTCCTATTTCGTTATGTGGTGAGGCTCGTATGTGGGATTCCTGGATTATAATTATATTTAGATATTCATTCATTTACATTTATTATCGACCACTCTAAATCTACCGATATATATGGATATACATCTGCAAATACACAAGCTAAATGTGAACAAAAAGAGGCTAAAACTACAAATCTAGCATTCTGCACAACCGCTGGGCTATTTTTGCCATGAATGAGCCTAAAAATTTCTTGTCCACTTTCTTAATTGATACTCGGTGATTAATATAATTTATGTATATGTATCTGTATCTACCTATTTATCTCTATATATTTCTTATTTCTAAATGTGTGTATATACTGTACATTATTCAAACCAATCACTGTTATTATGCTACATCTATCGATATGTAAGCCTATGGATCTATTTAGCCCATCTGTCGTCCGCATAAAACGCTCCAACGTAAAAAGAGCACTCAGAAAATATACTTCACAATTCCTACCTGTTTTTTGCCCAGAGCAAGCCAGGAATACAGTGAAGCCTACCCACCCACACACACGCGCGCTTCTGTTCAGTCTTTTAGAATTGATCACAGGCGAAAGTTTGATTTATTTATCCCTATCTACATCTACCCAGCTAATTCCATATATTTTTCCTATTTCTATCTCAGCAATGTATATGTGTGTCTGTCCTCTGCATTCATATTAAATGTCCGAACGTAAAAGTGACAAAAACACAAAAACAAAATATATTCCATCATCCTGCATCGAGCATAAAATTGATAAAAAAAAAAAAAAAAAAAAAATTATTCAAGCATTCTGTACAACTCATGCTTCTCTCTCCCCCCCCCCCCCCCCCTCTCTCTCTCTCTCTCTCTCTCTCTCTCTCTCTCTCTCTCTCTCTCTCTCCCATTCGCTTGCCTTTTAAAATCACCCCCTTGCAGCTTCCTCATCCCTTTGTTTACATCGTCAGCTGATCTTTTCCAGGAGTAAGACTGCACCACATTGAAACCTGTACATGCCTTTGTTGCCCATTTTATAATTGCTCACGGGCGATAACTGGTAACCAAAAACTGAAGGCATTTATGGACTGGTGTTCTGGGTGTAATTTATGAGGTTTATTGCATTTGCGTTGATATGATTGCAGCTTCCGGTGGTGGATATTTAACCCTTTCAGTAGTGGTCTCGTTTTTTAACTTGTTTTTAGCTACATTTAGACGATTTTATGAAGCTTACGAAGGATATATGTATGCTAAAGGGATTAATTGAGATGGATTGTAGTCTATTAATGGGTAAACGTTCTTAATAACAAGAATAAAATGTGCTACTTACGCTGTATTTTCCGTTATAGTATTTCCAATAATCTATTGTTGTTAGTCATTATTCACTACAATGCTATCAATGTCAAAGTTATGAATGTATCGCAAATAATATGATGGTGGGCGAGGTAGAGGAATTTAATTACATGGCAGCAGCAACATGTCCGAACTATTACAACAAATATTTGATGTCAGAGCAGTACAAACGTTGGAAAATAGTTAATATCAAATTGAAAGCAATAACAAATTTGCAAATGTTTTAGTGCAATATCATTAAATTCATAGGAGATTCACAGAGAGATGTTCTCGGACAGCATGAAGTGAGAGTGGGGGATAAATGCTTAGGAGAAACTCATAATACAACACAACATACTTGAACTAACCTTGGTATGTGGTGATAGTGATCGTCATCTACGGAAGAGGTATAATCTCTGGAAGAAGCCCGGGTTCATTTCGGTTTCTGGAATAGAAGACAATAATATATACTTAGTGCTTTACTTCAAGTTGGTAGATTTTTCTGTTAATATATATATCACTCCAAATCTACGTGTACTAACCTTTCGCTTGACAAACGATGTTTCTATGATTCTATCATAAATACTTCTCACAAATACAAGACTGATGGTCACAAAGGCTGTAAAGTATCCCAGAAATGGCGCAAATTGCGTACTGGTGTGCGAAAGGGTTAATGAACCCATTGATTGTAGAAAATGACCATCAAACAAATAAATGGTGACACTAAATAAAATGCTCCTTCCCATATTCACTCTTATACTCTTACTAGCCAAATTACCTATACCCATCCCACTAAAAATATCCCCTCACCCCCCCTCTCTATACACGCATTGATTGCAGATAATTACATTATGGATCTGGCTCTCCAAATTACCTATAATTGGTTCCACGCACGAGACGACTATCACTATTAAAAATTGACCCCGAAGTTTTTTTTGGAGGGAAGCAGGATAATACATAGTTTTTTTTTTCTTCTGTTTTGTGTGGTTTGAAAGAAATATGATGCTGGTTAATTTTTTTATATTTCTCTCCCTCTTCTCTTTTTCGTTTTCTCTCTCCTCGCATCTCGAATTTTGGAAGTAGTTTTGCTCATGAACATATCTCTCTCTCTCTCTCTTTCTCTCTAGGCTAATTATCGTATCCGACATAACTAATTATCCGTGGCCATCTGCAAAAGCCACTAGTTGCACTACAGCTAAATCACCACCAATGTATATCCAACTTGACCTTATTCACCTTCAGCATATAATTGATCGACTAGAGGGCAAATATAAAACTGTATATGTCAGGAAAAGGATGACAAATTGAGGCTCTAACTTTAATATATTTACCTTCAGCATAGCCTTTATTTTTGTACAGGGTATGGATAAAACCATACATAAAGTTGTCAGGATAAGGATAATAAACTGAGGGACTAACTTCATACTATTTACCCTTTGCATACCCTTGATTGAGTAAAGTGTAAAGATTAAACAATTTATTAAGAAGTCCGGAAAAGGATGATAAATCGAGGGTCCAACTTCATATTATTTATCCTTTGCATACCCATCATTGTGTAGAGGGTAAGGGTAAACTATGGATGAAGTTGTCAGGCGAGTATGATATATTTAGTGTGTGCATTTAGTCCCTTTTAAAAGATAGAGAAGGTGAGTGGGTACAGACGGGGTGTGTATTGCATCTTCCGGGTTAAAGGTCAAATGGTGAGGGCTCTCTCTCTCTCTCTCTCTCTCTCTCTCTCTCTCTCTCTCTCTCTCTCTCTCTCTCTCTCTCTCTCTCTCTCTCTCTCTCTCTCTCTCTCTCTCTCTCTCTCTCTCTCTCTCTCTCTCTCTCTCTCTCTCTCTCTCTCTCTCTCTCTCTCTCTCTCTCTCTCTCTCTCTCTCTCTCTCTCTCTCTCTCTCTCTCTCTCTCTCTCTCTCTCTCTCATGATAGATTAAAATCTTCACAAAATGACGAAGAACGGGTGAAATTTGTAGAGCTACGACGCAAAGCCAAAAAGTTAATTAAGCAAAGTAAAAAGACCCTGGAGTTACATGTTGCGAATCAAAGTAAAACAAACCCAAAATAATTCTATAGTTATATCAGAAAGAAAAAAGTAGTTACTTCAACTGTTGGACCGTTAGTCGATGAAAATGGAAAATACACCAAAGACGAAGTACAAATGAGTAATGCCCTCAATACCTTCTTTGCATCAGTTTTTACAACGGAAGACCTCAGTGATATCCCTACACCATCGCCGATTCAGATTGATAATTCAGATGTTCTAAGCAATATCACCGTTACAGAGAGAGAAGTACTGAATTGTTTAGATAAATTCAAGGTAAATAAAACGACTGGACCTGAAAAAAATCTCACCTAGAGTCCTAAAGGAAGCTAAGGATGAGCTCTCCAAACCATTGACATTGCTATTTACTAAATCCTTGCAGTCTGGAACTATGCCTGATCAGTGGAAGCTAGCCAACGTAACACCGATATTCAAAAAATGGCAGCAAATCCCTACCCATTAACTATCGTCCAATTAGCTTAACCTCAGTTGTATGTAAAATGTTAGAAACACTCATAAAAGACAGACTCGTAAATCACTTAGAGGAAAATAACATACTTAAAGATACTCAACACGGCTTTCGTAAAAAAACGTTCCTGTTTAACAAACCTCTTAGACTTCTTCCACGATATCCTCAACCTCTACGATGAGAGTAAAGCTGTAGATATTATATACCTTGATTTTCAAAAGGCCTATGACAAAGTTCCCCACAAACGTTTACTGCTAAAACTAAAAGCGCATGGAATACAAGATGGTGTGTTGAAATGGATAGAAAATTGGCTCAGCGACAGAAAGCAAAGAGTAGTCATAAACGGTAAGGCATCTAAATGGACCAATGTAAGTAGCGGGGTACCCCAGGGATCGGTACTAGGACCAATTCTCTTTCTAATTTACATCAACGACATAGATGAGGGTCTCACCTGTACAATCTCAAAATTTGCTGACGATACAAAAATTGCAAATAGCAATAGCGTACTCTCAAAAGAACAAGTTGACGATATGCAACACAATCTAGATAAGTTGTCATGTTGGGCCCAAATTTGGCAAATGAGTTTCAATGCGGATAAATGTAAAGTACTACATATCGGATACCAAAATGAGAAAGCAAACTATTTGATGAATGGCACTCAGCTTAAGAATGTAAACAGAGAAACCGATCTGGGAGTAACAATATCGAGTAACCTAAAACCGAGTCAACAATGTTCAGAAGTTGTTAAGAAGGCAAACAAAATAATTGGCTTTATAGGCAGGTCATTTGAGCATAAATCCAAAGACGTTATCCTAACCCTTTACAATTCCTTAGTCCGCCCTCTTCTTGAATACTGCGTTCAATCCTGGTGCCCTTATTACCAAAAAGATATAGACAAGCTGGAACGAGTTCAACGTAGAGTTACCAAAATGATACCTAGCCTAAAGACCAAACCATACGAGGAGCGTCTAAGAGAATTAAATCTATTTCCTTTAACCCAGCGCAGATTAAGAGGCGACTTAATTCAAGTGTTCAAAATCATCAATGGCATCGACAATATGAACTGTAGTAAGTACTTCACTATCGACCAATCTAATTACACGCGGGGAAACGGTTGTAAAATTATTGGTAAATCTTTTAACTCACACGAAGCTAAGAATTTCTTCTTCAATCAAGTTGTCAACTTTTGGAATGGGCTTCCCCGAGATGTCATAGCCTGCAGCACCGTTGATTCATTTAAACTTCGCCTAGACAAATATCTCGCATCAAACCCGCGACTGACTGCGTTTGTAAATGAATAACTTTATTTTATCCTCCCCTCAGTTACTAACCCATCTGTCCCCTACTAACTTCCTAATCCTGCCACGGACATTAGTTCCAGGGCAGTAGTTCCCTTTTCAATGTTCCCTTACCCACTCTAAACCACTGTTTGGACACTTGATCCTCAGTGTTTTGGAGGACAAGCAGCCTAGAAGGGTCACTATATCTGTTGTTGCTTGATTTCCTTTGTACTCCTTTTGTACTCTCTCTCTCTCTCTTTCCAATGTTCCCTTACCCACTCTAAACCACTGTTTGGACACTTGATCCTCAGTGTTTTGGAGGACAAGCAGCCTAGAAGGGTCACTAGACCTGTTGTTGCTTGATTTCCCTTTGTACTCTCACACACACACACACACACACACACACGCGTTATCGCTCACTCACACAATCTCTCTGTCTCACACACACATACGCACTTACCCCCTCTCGCAAAACACAAACTCACACTCACTCTCTCTCAGAAAACTCCCTCCCTCATTCACACACACTCTCTCTCCTCTCTCTCTTCGTAATCATAATGCATGCTGGAAGTACCATGATTAACATATAGTCTGTAAATCTGCCTACCTATGAATCGACCTATACTGTATTTCTATATCAGTGTACTTACTCTCTCTCCTCTTCCGATCTTGACTTCTCTTTCTTTAAGGGAGCCTACCTCGCTTTTTTTCTCTTTCTCTCCCTCTCTCTTTGGCATTTATTCATTCGGCCCCATTCAGCCTACTGTTTTAAGACGTTTACCCCCATCCAGGTGTCAATATTTTCCTGGCGAGCGGTAGCGAGCCAGCATATATTTTTGTTTTGACAGCAAGCTAAATTTGTACATTTTTCGAAAGACAAATTTCTCCGGCAAAGCCGGATTTCTCCATACTGCGAAGAAATTGACACCTGAATGGGGATACACGTCTTAAAACAGTTGGCTGAATGGGGCCGAATGGATACAAGCCAGGGAAAGAGAGAAAAGAAGAAATGATAAAAAAAAGCCGGTGACCCCTCTTAACTATTCTGTGCCAAGATCCTGACATTAGAGAGAGAGGGGAAAAAAAATACCGCTGAATCACATGGTTATTATAACTTCCTTTAATTTGACAGGTGAATCAACTATACAACAAAAATATATGTGAAGTGTACGAGGAACAAAAAAATGAACTGGTAAAACATGTGTGTGTGTGTGTGTGTGTGTGTGTGTGTGTGTGTGTGTGTGTGTGTGTGTGTGTGTGTTTGTTGTGAAGGCATACATAAAGGATCGCACATGACTTTAAAGGGCCAGAGAGATAGACTTGTCAGAGGCCTAGTAAGTGTGAAGCAGAGGGTCCACACACACACACACACACACACCCACCCACACACACACCCACCCACCCACACACACACACACCCACACATACACACACACTCACACCCACACACACTGTCAAAACTATCTTGCTTTAAACTACAATGCTCAACTATTTACAAGACAATCGTGTAAAGCTAGCCACAATCAGGACCTAAAAGCGCTCCCCGAACTAAAAGGGTTATTCCTGACACTTACACACACTGCCAGCACTTCATGGCGGAGGCTACCCCCCCCTTTACACTATAATAGTCACATTTGTCTTCCTCACTGACACTTGGCATTCAACCCTGAGAGAGCGAGAGCGAGAGAAAGGGAGAGAGAGAGAGAGAGAGGGAGAGGGAGAGGGAGAGAGAGAGGGAGAAGGAGAGAGAGAGAGAGAGGGGGGGGGGGGGTCGAGTGCAGATAAGCAGTGAGCTGTACAGACAAATAAATAGAGAATGCAAGAGAAAGCCAAACAGTTAATTAGATAAATAAAGCAAAATAAACACATACGCAGCTAGATATACAGACAGATAAATCGAGAATATAACAGACTCCAAAAATAACAATAACAATAATAACAAGAGGCCTAGAGAGCCAATCAAGGAAAAAGGCGAATCTCTAAAACTCCACTCGAGCGAAAAAAAGCCCTGAGGTAATGAGAGTGTATGAAGAGGCTGAGAGAGAGAGAGAGTACAAAGGAAATCAAGCAACAACATATCTAGTGACCCTTCTAGGCTGCTTGCCCTCCAAAACACTGAGGATCAAGTGTCCAAACAGTGGTTTAGAGTGGGTAAGGGAACATTGGAAAGGGAACTACTGCCCTGGAACTAATGTCCGTGGCAGGATTAGGAAGTTTAATTTAATAATTTTGCAACCGTTTCCCCGCGTGTAATTAGATTGGTCGATAGTGAAGTACTTACTACAGTTCATATTGTCGATGCCTTTGATGATTTTGAACACTTGAATTAAGTCACCTCTTAATCTGCGCTGGGTTAAAGGAAATAGATTTAATTCTCTAAGACGCTCTTCGTATGGTTTGTTCTTTAGGCTAGGTATCATTTTGGTAACTCTACGTTGAACTCGTTCTAGCTTGTTTATATCTTTTTGGTAATAAGGGCACCAGGATTGAACGCAGTATTCCAGAAGAGGGCGGACTAAGGAATTGTAAAGGGTTAGGATAACTTCTTTGGATTTATGCTCAAATGAGAGAGAGAGAGAGAGTAATGAGGGTGTATGAAGCGGAATTTGGAGAGGCTCGTGAAAAGGAGAGCGTATTTAATAGTGTGCGTGTGCGTGTGCGTGTGTGTGTGTGTGTGTATTGGTGGGTGGGTGTGCTGTTGATGTGTGTATGTTGTACTGTGTGTATGTATGTAGTGTTGATTAGTGTTGTGTTTTTCTGTGTATGTGTCAGTTGGGTTATGTGTACCGGTATGTATTGTGTGTGTGTGTGTGTGTGTGTGTGTGTGTGACTGTGTGTGTGTTGTGTGGTAACTGTTTCTTTAGAGTATTCAAGACAACTACAATATGTACAGTATTATTCATTCTACCCGATATTAGTATTTCGAATGTCCCTTTGACATTTTCGAGGCTTCAGAATGTACCTGAATTAAGGGGAGGTTTTTAGTTTGGTCTCTAGATATCCATCAAGCTTAAGATTACACCCCCTTGAGCCCCTTTCAAGATAAATTTGTACATTTTTCGGTAGAATAATGTCCCGGCTGAAAGCCGGTTCCTCTTAAATAACAGGCTCGATATCGCTCGCCAGGATAAAAATGACACCTAAATGGCACGAAAGGTCTTAAAATTGACAGAAATGGGTCGAAAGTTCTTAAAATCTTCAAAATAATGGGGCGAACGTCTTAAAATTAGAAAAGCAATGGGGCTAAACATGAGGGAGAAAGGAGTCCAGAAAAAAATCCCTCAAGTGGAAACCTCCCCTTAATGGCCGTGACTGTACATGCATAGACAATAAGAATAACCCATATCAATAAGAATTACACATATCATTCCTTATGTATCCTATAGGCACAATAAGAATTACACATATCATTCCTTATGTATCCTATAGGCACAATAAGAATTACACATATCATTCCTTATGTATCCTATAGGCACAATAAGAATTACACATATCATTCCTTATGTATCCTATAGGTTGTAATCTAATAATAACCATAATGCATATTCCATTCACTAAACAAACGAGAGTAGCGCTAAATATAGATGGAGTGAGCGTTTGTGTAATGAGGGTCGTATATCGGTAGTATTCATATACCATAACAAACTAAAACACCAATTGCATAACTATATTAATTACGCACTTCTAACGATATTATTTAATACTTAATATATATATACATAGATACATAAGAGAGAGAGAGAGAGAGAGAGAGAGAGAGAGAGAGAGAGAGAGAGAGAGAGAGAGAGAGAGATTGAGATATAGCAAGAATGAGAACAAGAGAGTGAGTGTGTGTGTGAGAGTGAGTAGGGTGGTTGACTTCTGCACTTTAAACATATAGTATGCATCAACTGCCCGATAACAGATAATTATAAGTAACGTGATTATTATAGATGACTGGAATAGAAAGAGTGTGGGTATGAAGGATTTACGTCAGAGAGAGGGGCGTAATTCCAACAATAATAACATTAGCCGCATGTATCTTGTAATTTAACTAAAACTCAGATAACACGCACACACACATATACACAGCCCGTAGCCTAGTAGGTAGAGCTCTCGTCTCACACACGAGGGGTCGGGGGTTCAATCCCCGGCCGGGCGGAGACAAATTGGGCTTGTCTCCTTTCATGTGTTAGCCTCAGTTCACCTAGCTGTAAATAGGTACCTGGAATAAGTGGACGACGTTGTGACGTCCCATCTGGGGTTGGCAAAAATGGTACAAGGCGAGATGGGTATCATATGATTCACCTAAGCTGATGGCTACCTAAGCCTTCGGGCGAGACGGTACCGTCTATAGTGAGAATGGTACCATACAGATCCACCCTAAGCCTTCGTTTCCGATGTCGCCAATTGGCTAACAATACAGACTACACACACATCCACAGCCATTCCAACGATACATATAACACCTACACATATAGGAGGCGGGAAATAACGAGCATGCTCACTCCCGCAATACAACTAGAGTAAGTACAAACACACACCCATACCCACACACACAATCTCTCTCTCACTCTCTCTCTCTCTCCCTACCTCTCTGTTTCACTCTCACTCTCACATTCTCTCTCTCTCTCTCTCTCTATCTTAAACATAATTATACATTTGTTGGTGTGGAGCGCAAGTGTGAATGTGAAGGTCAAGGCACATAACGTTTGAAGACGATGAAATGAAAGGCCTTCCTGAAAAATGCACTGTAAAGATAATTATAATGCACTCGATAAATATAATAATAGTACAAGGTCTTTAAAAGAAATGATGGTGTATGAGATATGTATAGATATATATTATATACAGTATATATATAGAGAGGTATATTGCATAAATAATTATCATATGTACAGTATATTGACAGGCAAACATATTACTGTATTATTAATGTTATCACCTAACACAGATAATATGTACAGTAGGCTGTAATTATACACTATTTATTTTTATAGACGGATATAATCGTATATTTATTTATCGATTTATGATAACAGTTATAGGATATATGTATAATTGATTACAAAAACACCAGTGAATAAATAAACAGTTGTAAATCAGGTCATAAGGAGCCGCAATTAACCTTTCAGCAGATTTGTTAGTATGCACATTGACCTTTAAAGCTTGGACTAAAATAGAAACTACGCCGGGAGAGGTGAAACAAGGACATGACGAAGGAGAGAGAGAGAGAGAGAGAGAGAGAGAGAGAGAGAGAGAGAGAGAGAGAGAGAGAGAACAAGAGAGTGAGTGTGTGAGAGAGAGTGAGTAGGGTGGTTGACTTCTGCACTTTAAACATATAGTATGAATCAACTGCCTGTCCTGATAGCAGATAAGTTACGTGCCTATTATAGCTGACTGAAATAGAAAGCCTGGGTATGGAGGATTTACGTCAGCGAGGGGCGTAAATTCGTAATTCCAACAATGATAATATTACCAACACGCATCCTGTAATTTACGTAAAAGTCAGATATAACACACACTCTCTCTCTCTCTCTCTCTGACTCACTCACTCACTCACTCACTCTCTCTTAGACATACACATTTGTTGGTGTGGAGCACAAGTGTGAATGTGAAGGTCACAAGGCACGTAAGGTTTGAATGTGAAGGTCACAAGGCACGTAAGGTTTGAAGACGATGAAGTGACGTGAATGACCTTCCGCATAATGGCACTGTAAAGAAATAATGCACTCTACAAATATAATAATATCACAAGGTCTTTAAAAATAATGATGGTGATGATATATATATATAGAGAGAGAGAGAGAGAGAGAGAGGTTTATTGCATAAATAGTTCTCGAGGAATGTTTGAGCTATGTTGATATGAAAGCATATAGCTGTATGATTAATTTTATCCCCTAACAGGGATAATATGTACAGTATATATATATATATATATATATATATATATATATATATATATATATATATATATATATATATATATATATATATATATACACTATCTATTATTCTAGGCGGATATAATCGAATATTAATAAATCACTATAAAAGTTATACCGGTTATATACAGTATATACTGTATATAACTGAATTAAATATACACCATTGAATAAATAAACAGTCGTGAATCAGGTCATAAGGAGCCGGAATAAACCTTTCAGCAAATGTTCTAGTATGCACATTGACCTTTAAAGCTTGGACTAAAATAGAAACTACGCCGGGAGAGGTGAAACAAGGACATGACGAAGGAGATAGTGCAGGAGCCGGTAACATTTGTCAATACTTGGACTGTTTCCTCCTCCTCCTGCGTTAAACCAATATATTTTTGCTAGGAGGACTTCTAGGAGTGTGAGGATTTTAAACTTCACCCTCTAACTATTGTGATTTACCTGTATATACATTATACTGTACACTATCTACCATAAAACGATATTATGTATCTTAGTAAATACCTCAGTTTCAATTAAAGGTCTAATATCAAGACAGTGTAAAGTCTATGGTCGGACAACCCCAAATTTGATTAAATTAAACATATACTGTATAATTATGTATTCCAGGTCGGAAAACACATTTCAGAAATCAATACTTTAAGCTTCGGTAGGTAATGTCATTCAGACAAGTAGAGTTCGTACCTTAGCAGGGAAAAATCATAACACGATGACACTACTAACATGGAATTCTGATCTTGGTGGTTAAAATACCACAGACACATTCATTCACACCCTTGCTAGCAACTTGGGACGTCAGCTATGGATTTGCCGTTCTGGGCGCACTAACCTTTGTATTTTATTTAACACTAAAGTTGAATAATACAGCGGGGAGGTACGGTACAGTTGTAGAAGAGAATGCATGGTACAGTCGCGCTAGTAGGTGATATCTCGGCACCAAGTATATTTCGATCAATAATTGATATCAGCAATATCTAAAACATGATTTTTTCGTTTCGAGTGAGATATACAAGTATGTTCCTACACTTATCCACCCTATTCAACATAGGACAGACATTAATACAGTACAGAGCGAGCCAAACGTAATGCCAGCTGACACGCGACTAATTTGGTCAACCGTACATTACCCAACAATACACACGCGAATGTGAACGTTTATTACGGAAACACAGGGACTATGCCATTGTTTGTTGGGGCGAGGGGGGGGCAGATTAAATGATGGGTGATTAAGGGTCTTTGTTCCATGTCAAAGGTCAGACAATTAAAAGGCACGCGCAATGAAACATACACACACGCATTCACTCACACACACACTCACTCACTGTCATACACAATATATTATCTCTCACTTTCTCTCTCTCTCTCACACACACAAACACACACACACACACACACACCCCACTTAGTATGCCCCACAGGATCAGTGAGGTACCCCACCTCCACAATCCACTCCCACAAATTTACCCACATAGGCTCGCTATCGCTCGCCAGGAAGAAATCGACACCTGAATGGGGATAAACGTCTTAAAACAGTTGGCTGAATGGGGCCGAATGGATACAAGCCAGGGAAAGAGAGAAAAGGAGAGAAAGATAAAACAAAAACCGGTGACCCCCCTTAAACGTGCATGAGATTCAACTTTCGTGGTTGAATAAAATATTGTAATGTAAGATTATAAACAAAAATATATAATAACACAATGTAAAAGATGCCATGGTTACTGAAGATAGAGTACAATAATGCAATACTGTACCAAACAGGTGTTTGGTTACCATGGAAACGTGTAAACTGTTGTTATGGTGACATAATGTAGGTCACTTTTATCCCCATTGATTGTTACAATTCCAAACAGAGAAGCAGCCTCACGCACGTCCACACGCTCACATGTGTTTATTATTATCATTAATATCATATTATTATTATTAAACACATATACTGTACACGTAAAACAGAAGTACCTCTCTCTCTCTCACACACACACACACACACCTACTCATCACATTAATAATTTGTTCTTTTCTTGTTTTCACTATTTTGATGGCGTCCTACTAATGTGAGTGTCCCTTTACCTGCCAGCTTAATTAATAACTCCTGTCTCTTCCCCCCAGGTGAGTACTGTTGGTGTAGTAAGCCCTCAGGACACCCCACGGCCCAACAAGGTGTAAGGTATAGTGTTGCCAATTTAGCTACTTTCCCCGCTAGATCTACAGGTATTTACTTCGATCTAGCGACGAATTTTTACATCTAGCGACATGAATTCTAGCAGTATTCTGTAGATTTGAGCCATTTTAGACTGATAATATAGAGATTGTGGCATCATTCTAGCAATTATCGGCTATTATTTACTATCTAGCGGACTTGATTTGGTAACCCTGGACTAAGGTAGCGTATATAATAAACACCTCATTATTTACCCCCTTCTGTACCGGCCATGTCTTTTTTTATTGTATTCTAGCTACATGAAGACAGTTATGTGCAGCTTAAGGGGGGGGATGGGCCGGTTTTCTGGACCACTTTATCCCTCATGTTTAGCCCCATTAGTTTTTAGATGTTAAGATGTTTGCCCATTAGTTAGTCGATTTTAAGGCCTTTCGCCCAATTTCTTCGTCAATATTTAGACCTTTCGTGCTATTTAGGTGTCGATTTTTTCCCTGGCGAACGATAGTGAGCCTGTACTGTTGGAAGAACCGACCTTCGGCCGGGATTTTTTTTTCTACCGAAAAATTTACAAATAAATCTAGAAGGGGGATCTAATGGATGTTTTTTTTTTAAATTTGATGGAGGTCTAGGGAGGAAACTAGAAACACAATGAATACATGCAAAAATCGCCCAAAAAGTGAACCATCCCCCCTTAAGAATGATCTATGGCAGTAAAAAGGGATAAAAGAGATCATTCGAAGCTTGTCAGTTGCTAGAGGCCCTTCTTAAGGATCTGTGGCAGTAATAAGGGGTAATTAAGATCATTCGAAGCTTGTCAGTTGCTAGAGGCCCTTCTTAAGGATCTGTGGCAGTAATAAGGGGTAATTAAGATCATTCGAAGCCTGTCAATTGCTAGAGGCCCTTCTTAAGGATCTGTGGCAGTAATAAGGGGTAATTAAGATCATTCGAAGCTTGTCAATTGCTAGAGGCCCTTCTTAAGGATCTGTGGCAGTAATAAGGGGTAATTAAGATCATTCGAAGCTTGTCAATTGCTAGAGGCCCTTCTTAAGGATCTGTGGCAGTAATAAGGGGTAATTAAGATCATTCGAAGCCTGTCAATTGCTAGAGGCCCTTCTTAAGGATCTGTGGCAGTAAAAAGGGGTAATTAAGATCATTCGAAGCTTGTCAATTGCTAGAGGCCCTTCTTAAGGATCTGTGGCAGTAATAAGGGGTAATTAAGATCATTCGAAACCTGTCAAATTGCTAGAGGCCCTTCTTAAGGATCTGTGGCAGTAATAAGGGGTAATTAAGATCATTCGAAGCTTGTCAGTTGCTAGAGGCCCTTCTTAAGGATCTGTGGCAGTAATAAGGGGTAATTAAGATCATTCGAAGCTTGTCAATTGCTAGAGGCCCTTCTTAAGGATCTGTGGCAGTAATAAGGGGTAATTAAGATCATTCGAAACCTGTCAATTGCTAGAGGCCCTTCTTAAGGATCTGTGGCAGTGATAAGAGGTAATTAAGACCATTCGAAGCCTGTCAATTGCTAGAGGCCCTTCGTAAGCTGAAAATAATGGTCTAATCGTAGCCAGCATCAAATAAACAGGACACCACTATAGCCTGTTCATTCTAGGTTGGGCAGATATCGTAAACTCTAACCTCTGTAACTCAAAAAGCGCTAGAACAAATGAGCTGTCAATTTCCACACCTATTCCCTGGCCAGGTCTTCCTACTTGGCAGAAATATTAGCTCGATTACTCTAGTCCTTGTTGAGTTATGAGAGGTTAGAGATAACGATTTCTGCCCAACCTAGAATGAACAGACTATAATACTGAAGGGGTTAACAACGTGCGCACGTCCATATTATTACCGTGGTCTTGGAATAAATACTCAATGTTTGGCTATACCATTTTCCAAATCGGTAGGCCAGAAATCGTGAACTATAATCTCTATAACTAAAAAAAAGGCTAGAACAAAATATGGTCTACAAGTTTCCACACCTATTCCCTGGCTGACCCTTCCCAAATGGTAGAACTATTTGCTCGATTACTCCAGTGGTATGTGAGTTATAGAGGTTAATGTTCAAGAGTTTTGGCCTGCTCAGTTGGAACACGGTATAGTTAGTATTTTGTCTCAAGCTTCCATATCGGGTTTCAGGTGTCGAAGCTATGTCATCGTTGTCGTCTTTTTTATACTTCGTTTTTTTTTTCTTGTTTCTTTCTTGTCTTCTTCAATGTAGACAATGTTTTGGTCATTAAATTCCCATATATACTTTATTATATTAACTCTCTCTCTCAACCTAAATCCAATGGCCTCCACCCCCCAAAAACAAAAAAATAATATACTGTATATATATATATATATATATATATATATATATATATATATATATACAGTATATATATAGTGTATATAGACGAGTAAAATAAATCCAAGTGAGTACCCTCTGACGCAAACTCTGTACTAAGTTATTCACAAGGACCCCACCAAATGTCCCTGTGCACTCCTGTCGTAACTCTCTCACACACACGAACAGAGAGAGAGAGAGACAGACATATAGATAGATAGATAAAGAGAGAGAGAGAGAGAGAGAGAGAGAGAGAGAGAGAGAGATTACACACTCATGCACATACAGTACATTCCCATTCTTATAATTTCCCTCTCATTCCTCTCTCTCTCTCTCTCTCTCTCTCTCTCTCTCTCTCTCTCTCTCTCTCTCTCTCTCTCTCTCTCCTCTAACCAGCCGCCCGTAAATCTAATAGCCTCGGGTCGAAATCACTTCAGGATAAAAGGAATTCAATTTCCTGTAATTGATTCCACTTCAGCGAAAAGTGATTCGTATGTTCTCTAGCCTATTTTAAGGGGGGTGACCTGTTTTTGTTCTGTCCTTTTCTATCTTTCTCTGGCTTTTATCCATTTGGCCCCATTCAGCCTACTGTTTTAAGACGTTTATCCCCATCCAGGTGTCATTTTTTTACTGGTGAGCCGTAGCGAGCCAGCATATTTTTTATTTTTGTTTGACAGCAGGCTAAATTTGTACATTTCTGGATAGACAAATTTCTCCGGCGAAGCCGGATTTCTTCATATAATGCTGGCTCGCTATCGCTCGCCAGGAAGAAATCGACACCTAGATGGGGATAAACGTCTTAAAATAGTTGGCTGAATGGGGCCGAGTGGATACAAGCCAGAGAAAGAGAGAAAAGACAGAAATAACAAAAAGCAGGTCACCCCCCTTAACACCTTCAGCTTGCGCACGTGTCATTTCTACTGTATTCTGGCTAACACGAGACGATTGGCTTCAGCTTAGGGAGGACGTCTAGGGATCAAAGAGGTGCCATCTATCTCAATCATCTTTTGTTATTATCCCAGTTCCTAAGGTTAAGGGGAGGTTTTTAGTTTGGTCTCTGGATATCCATCAAGCTTAAGCTTACACCCCCTTGAGCCCCTTTCAAGATAAATTTGTACATTTTTCGGTAGAAAAATGTCCCGGCTGAAAGCCGGTTCCTCTTATATTACAGGCTCGCTGTCGCTCGCCAGGATAAAATCGACACCTAAATGGCACGAAAGGTCTTAAAATTGACAGAAATGGGTCGAAGGTTCTTAAAATCGTCAAAATAATGGGGCAAACGTCTTAAAATTAGAAAAAACAATGGGGCTAAACATGAGGGAGAAAGGAGTCAAGAAAAAAATCCCTCCAGTGGATATCTTCCCTTAAATCGCCTGTTTATAATCAAGAAATAGACCGGCAAGTCAAGTGAGAGTATCAAATCTTCTCTGATCGAAACCTAATCAGGAAAATGTGTATTAGTTTTGTACAATGTGGTTACAAATGTGAATGGGTTAATTTAAAAAAAAAAAAAAAAACAAAAAAAAAAACATCAATTTGTATCTGATCGAAACCTTATCAGGAACATTTTAAATATTTTCGTGCAACGTGGTAAAAAAAAAACACAAAACAAAAACAAGAATCAATGTATATGGGTTAAAATTTAAGTAAGTTAATAAACATGCGATGTAAAAGATAATCATATATTTCTCCATAATACATTTAGGCAATTCAATCCCATCTTAACCCCTTCTGTACCGGCGACGCCATTATTATATATTTCTAGCTATACAGTAGTTACACAATTTTGTTCAGCTTAAGGGGAGGTCTCTAGTGTGTTGCTTAGACCTCCATCAAGCTTAAGGGGAGGTCTCTAGGTGTGTTGCTTAGACCTCCATCAAGCTTAAGGGGAGGTCTCTAGTGTGCTACTTAGACCTCCATCAAGCTTAAAATTACATCCCCTAGACCCCCTTTCAAGATAAATATGTACATTTTTCGGTAGAAAAATGTCCCGGCCGATTCCTCTTAAGTTACAGGCTCGCTATCGCTCGCCAGAAAAAAATCGACACCTAAATGGCACGAAAGGTCTTAAAATTGACAGAAATGGGGCGAAAGTTATTAAAATCGCCAAACTAATGGGGCAAACGTCTTAAAATCTCAAAAGCAATTGGGCTAAACATGAGGGAGAAGGAAGTTCGAAAAAAAATCTCTCAAGTGGAAACCTCCCCTTAAGAAGGATATGTAGTAGTGAAAAGGGTTATTTAAGTTCGAAGCCTGCTAATTGCTGGAGGCCCTTCATAAACTGAATACAATCGTCTAATAGTAGCCAGTACGGTAACAGTAGCCAGTACGGTAATAGTAGCCAGTACGGTAATAGTAGCCAGTACGGTAATAGTAGCCAGTACGGTAATAGTAGCCAGTAAGGTAATAGTAGCCAGTACGGTAATAGTAGCCAGTACGGTAATAGTAGCCAGTACGGTAATAGTAGCCAGTACGGTATCAATTGAACAACAATCAACACCTAAATGGCACAAAGGGTCTTACTATGTACACAGAAATTGGACGAAGGGCTTAAAATCGCCAGTTACAAGACCAAGTAGCTGAGATAGCTTCCAATCCCAGCTAAGTGAGATTGGACACGCTTCAATTGGCCACTTAATCGAGCCAGCCAATCCCCCATTACACCAGTCCGATACACACTTAGCAGAACACAGATTTAGGACAGGTATTCTTGCAGTTTTACACACACACACACACACACACACACACACCTAGCAGAACACAGATTTAGGACAGGTATTCTTGCAGTTTTACACACACACACACACACACACCTGGCAGAACAGATTTAGGACAGGTATTCTTGCAGTTTTACACACACACACACACACACAAACACCTAGCAGAACACAGATTTAGGACAGGTATTCTTGTATCCATAGTTTTAAGACACACACACACACACACACACCATTTAAAATTTGATACTCAGAAAGTAACTGTAGTTCTTCTTGTAATTCTAAAAGTGACTCATGTTTTTTACTTAGTGCCAAAATCATCAAAAATTATGGAGACGGTCATAAACTAAGGTATAAATTATCATAGACAGATATGTATAACTTCTCGATAACTTGAATATTTGTCGTATACCGGTAGCGGATATCATCAGCACTGTATACCGAAGCAATAACACTGACTATATTGGCACTTTGTTGGTGGTGTAATGGTTTAGAACTTTAGATGTTTATGTTCTGGGTGTGGTGTCCCGAGTTCGAATCCATATGCTTTCATTAATTTGTTCTAGTGCATTGGGGTTTGTAATGGAGGATTAAAGTTAAGACCGGGGTGTTCCTTAATATAATTATACGATGCAGCGATTATCATGCTTTACGTCAGTGCCACATGTGCAAAGGTACAGGTGAATCGACCACTTGCGAGTTTCGTTCTATAAGGAAGTTGGAGCTGTAGACATTGATATTTACCAGCATTACCAGCTAAAATACGGTTGCAGTACATTAATAATACATGAAACCCAATTCGACATACTTTGCATCCATCAGAAACCTACATTATTATTGCATTTCTGGTTTATATCAATGTTTATGGCTCCAACTTCCTTATAGCCCAAAACTCGTGGTCAATTCCCTCAGCCACATATTCCGATTAAAACACATGATGTTGAGGAATATAATTATAGTCCTGGGGGTGACCGGTCAACTCAACCAGTAGACCATTTTAACCAGTAACTCTCAACCAGTGCCACATCAACCAATACGGTTAGGTTAGGTTAGGTTAGGTTAGGTTACGGTTAGGTTAGGTTAGGTTAGGTTATGTTATGTTAGTACTATATTTTGGCACTAGTTTGGTTAATCTTGGTTAATTTGGCACTGGTTGAGAGCTACTGGTTGAGATGACATGAAACCAGTCCTAGGTATGTAACCAAGTATATAATCTTAAATATGTCTATCTATCTATCTATTGCCTGACGCCGTGATCCCCGAAGGGGTGGCCACGAACGAACCGCCCCCATGCACCTCTGTCCCCAGTCAGTCGACGCCCCTCCTCCCAACCAGCACCGCCTTCATTCATATACTTCCTCACTCCATCCTTCCACCTCTCCTTCGGTCTACCTCTCCTTCGGTCTCCCTCTCCCTCTCTGTCCTTCCACCTCGCTCTCGTACACCCTCTTAGTCATTCTCTCGCTTCTCATACGTTCCATATGGCCGAACCATCTCAAGTTGTTCCTTTTCACACTTTCCAGCACATCCACCTCCCCACCACACCACCTTCTTACTTCCTCATTCGTCTGTCTAGCCCTCCATATGTAACCAACTATATTATCCCAGATATGGTGGAATACTTAAGGGAGCCCACCTCGCTTTTTTTTTTATCTTTCTCTCTCTCTCTCTGTGGCTTGTATCCATTCGGCCCCATTCAGCCTACTGTTTTAAGACATTGACCCCCATCCAGGTGTCAATATTTTCCTGGCTAGCGGTAGCGAGCCAGCATATACATTATATATTTTTGTTGACAGCAAGCTAAATTTGTACATTTTTCGATAGAAAAAATTCTCCGGCGGAGCCGGATTTCTCCATACAATGCTGACTCGCTATCGCTCGCCAGGAAGAAATCGACACCTAGATGGGGATAAACGCCTTAAAACAGTTGGCTGAATGGGGTCGAATGGATACAAGCCAGGGAAAGAAAGAAAAGGAGAGCAAGATAAAAAAAAAAGCCGGTGACCCCCCTTAAACTTGTAACTCCCCAGTCCAATGAAACACTGCATATACAGTATCACGAATAACAAACACTGCATACAGTATCACGAATAACAAACACTGCATATTATACAGTATCACGAATAACAAACACTGCATATTATACAGTATCACGAATAACAAACACTGCATATACAGACAGTATCACGAATAACAAACACTGCATATTATACAGTATCACGAATAACAAACACTGCATATTATACAGTATCACGAATAACAAACACTGCATATTATACAGTATCACGAATAACAAACACTGCATATTATACAGTATCACGAATAACAAACACTGCATATTATACAGTATCACGAATAACAAACACTGCATATTATACAGTATCACGAATAACAAACACTGCATATTATACAGTATCACGAATAACAAACACTGCATATTATACAGTATCACGAATAACAAACACTGCATATTATACAGTATCACGAATAACAAACACTGCATATTATACAGTATCACGAATAACAAACACTGCATATTATACAGTATCACGAATAACAAACACTGCATATACAGACAGTATCACGAATAACACACTGCATATACAGACAGTATCACGAATAACAAACACTGCATATTATACAGTATCACGAATAACAAACACTGCATATTATACAGTATCACGAATAACAAACACTGCATATACAGACAGTATCACGAATAACAAACACTGCATATTATACAGTATCACGAATAACAAACACTGCATATTATACAGTATCACGAATAACAAACACTGCATATTATACAGTATCACGAATAACAAACACTGCATATTATACAGTATCACGAAACAAACACTGCATATACAGACAGTATCACGAATAACAAACACTGCATATTATACAGTATCACGAATAACAAACACTGCATATTATACAGTAACACGAATAACAAACACTGCATATTATACAGTATCACGAATAACAAACACTGCATATTATACAGTATCACGAATAACAAACACTGCATATTATACAGTATCACGAATAACAAACACTGCATATTATACAGTATCACGAATAACAAACACTGCATATTATACAGTATCACGAATAACAAACACTGCATATTATACAGTATCACGAATAACAAACACTGCATATTATACAGTATCACGAATAACAAACACTGCATATTATACAGTATCACGAATAACAAAACACTGCATATACAGACAGTATCACGAATAACAAACACTGCATATACAGACAGTATCACGAATAACAAACACTGCATATTATACAGTATCACGAATAACAAACACTGCATATTATACAGTATCACGAATAACAAACACTGCATATTATACAGTATCACGAATAACAAACACTGCATATTATACAGTATCACGAATAACAAACACTGCATATTATACAGTATCACGAATAACAAACACTGCATATTATACAGTATCACGAATAACAAACACTGCATATTATACAGTATCACGAATAACAAACACTGCATATTATACAGTATCACGAATAACAAACACTGCATATTATACAGTATCACGAATAACAAACACTGCATATACAGACAGTATCACGAATAACAAACACTGCATATACAGACAGTATCACGAATAACAAACACTGCATATTATATACAGTATCACGAATAACAAACACTGCATATTATACAGTATCACGAATAACAAACACTGCATATACAGACAGTATCACGAATAACAAACACTGCATATTATACAGTATCACGAATAACAAACACTGCATATTATACAGTATCACGAATAACAAACACTGCATATTATACAGTATCACGAATAACAAACACTGCATATACAGACAGTATCACGAATAACAAACACTGCATATTATACAGTATCACGAATAACAAACACTGCATATTATACAGTATCACGAATAACAAACACTGCATATACAGTATCACGAATAACAAACACTGCATATACAGACAGTATCACGAATAACAAACACTGCATATTATACAGTATCACGAAGAACACACTGATCTGGTAAACGAGCAGCTGACACCCGCATCCAATGTAAAGCAAAGACACACACCAGTTTAAGGGGAGATTTCCACTTGAGGGACTTTTTTCTTGACCCCTTTCTCCCTCATGTCTAGCCCCATTGCTTTTGAGATTTTAAGACGTTTGCCCCATTAGTTTGATGATTTTAAGAATTTCCGCCCCATTCTGTCAATTTTAAGACCTTTCGTGCCATTTAGGTGTCGATTTTATCCTGGCGAGCGATAGCGAGCATGTAATTTAAGAGTAACCGGCCTTCGGCCGGGACATTTTTCTACCGAAAAATTTACAAATTTATCTTGAAAGGGGTCAAGGGGGTGAAATTTTAAGATTGCTGAAGGAGTAGGAAACAAACTAAAAATCTCCCCTTAAGGGAAGATGGGAGGTTTTTAGTTTGTTTCCTACTCCTTCAGCAATCTTCCTTTGCCTTTTTATTTATATTGTTATGATTTTCTTAGTTTCCTCCCTAGACCTCCATCAAATTAAAAAAAAAACATCCATTAGATCCCCCTTCTAGATTAAATTGTACATTTTTCGGCAGAAAAATTTCCCGGCCGAAGGCCGGTTCTTCCAACATTACAGGCTCACTATCGTTCGGCAGGGAAAAAATCGACACCTAAATAGCACGAAAGGTCTAAATATTGACGAAGAAATGTGGCGAAAGGTCTTAAAATCGACGAACTAATGGGGCAAACATCTTAACATCTGAAAACTAACGGGGTTAAACATGAGGGAGAAAGTGATCCAGAAAAGCGGCCCATCCCCCCTTAACATATTATCAAGACATCATCATCAGTAGTAGTAGTAGTAGTAGTAGTAGTAGTAGTTGTAGTAGTAGTAGTAGTGGTAGTAGTAGTAGTATGCCTGCGGGGAACAAGACTGTCTGCACCACAACCAGCGACGGTGGCAGAAGTGGACTACGAGGCAGCAGTGGCAGAGGGTCGCATAGGAAGGAGACTGGATTGAAGTTGCATGGTGTTGAATAGTAATATCTGATGCTTTGTAAAATAAAATGTATGAACAATATTAAATAAAAATCAATGTAGTAGTAGTAAAAAATAAATAAAAATAGTAGTAGTAGTAGTAGTAAAAAAAAAAAAAAAAAAAAAAAAAAAAGTAGTAGTAGTAGTAGTAGTAGTAGTCAATCAATCAATCAATCAATTATATTTCGTAATAAATTACATATATTGAGGAAGCAGGTGGACACTACACATAACTCCCAAAATAGAGTAATAGTAACTATGTAATTTAAGATTATATTATTATTACTTATAAAGTTTAAGAAATAGCTTGAAGTTAAATTTATACATGAGAATAATACTATATGTAGTAGTAGTAGTAGTAGTAGTAGTAGTAGTAGTAGTAGTATTCCCAGCTTTATAGAAGAATATAGTGCCCGGGTGTGTTAGATTCCAGTAACCCCCCCCCCCCCCCTATGAGGCTCCAACACTGAGCTCGCGGGGCCTTCACTCCCACCCCCACGATCAATAAGCCAACAGTCTGCTGGATTTATCCGGAAATATCTTAAGAATTCGCGGCCCACTTATCGATATCCGCGGGGCCGATGACACGCGGTTATTAAGGGGAGATTTCCACCTGGAGGATTTTTTTCTTGAACCTCTTTCTCCCTCATGTTTAGCCCCATTGCTTGTGAGATTTAAAGATGCTTGCCCCATTAGTTTGGCAATTTTAAGAACCCTCGCCCCATTTCTGTCAATTTTAAGACCATTCGTGCCATTTAGGTGTCGATTTTTTCCTGGCGAGCGATAGCGAGCCTGTAATTTAAGGGGAACCGGCCTTGGGGCGGGACATTTTTCTACCGAAAAATTTACAAATTTATCTTGAAAGGGGGTCAAGGGGGAGTAATTTTAAGCTTGATGGAAGTCTAGGGAATCAACTAAAAACCTCCCCTTAAACGTATTGGCATTACACATTCGCTTATACTTATTTTGCAATAATATGTATCTTATTTAAAAAATACACACACACACACACACACACACACAATTATTATTATCAGTATTTGTCATTGCCATTGTGATTGCAGTCAATTAGAATATCGACTTATTTCTGCCATATTACTAAGCTATCTTGGGTACGTTCTGCCAAATTATCCCCCTTAGGTTTGTCAGACATTCACTCCCGGTTGATGATAACGAATCCCACTGGAGCAGTTTCATTGATCTTCATAATACAAAGACAGGCACCCAATTTATGACATGTATTCCCCTCCAGTAATTGGCTAACACATCCGCCTTTTTACCCCCTGCCATAAAGGTAATGAGATAAGCCGCCACCTACGTCACCAGTTCTAGGGTTGCTTGATCAAGTGTGTGAGGGGGTTAAAGGGTTCACGTTCACTGTGTCTTATCTGTAGGTGGTCTTCTTTGGACCTCACACAGTTTCTACCCAATTGTTTGCCAATTTTTAGACGCTTTGTCCCAATACTTTGGCGATCACAAGACACTTTGTCCTCTTTACATTGACTCGTTTCATGACGAGCGACTGCGAGCCTGCAAGTTAGGAGATCCCGACCTTTAGCCGGGACAGTCTACCAAAGATTTTTCACATTTAGCATTAAGAGGGAGAGGGGAGGGGAGGGGGTAGAAGAGGGCTTGGGGAAGTTACTTTGTTTTTCATTCTTTTCTTTTTTAGCATAGGTGGGAAACGACCTTAATATTGGTAACCAAACCTGACGTATCCTTGCCATAAAATTAATGAGATGAGCCACCTCCGTGACAAGTCCCCGGGATGATATACCTGGTAGCGGATTCAAGGCTCCGATACATGTAGCCGATAAACTTGTTCGTGTGACACCGGCTTTAGCGGAAACAATATGAAACTACTATACTCTGTTTCATTTCATCTGACGGTAAAATGAATCCCTTAGCAGATAATTGTTCGATACCGGTACTCAATGGAAAAATATGAAACTACTATATCTCTGCATCATGTTAAGACCAATCTATAATAATTAGCACCATATTTCACTCCAAAATCTAAACAATAACTGAGAAATCTTGATGGGAACTTTGCAATTTACCGTCAGTTGAAAAGAAACAGGGTATAAAATTATGTCTCTCTATCATATTAAACGTTTTCACAATGAACACCTTATTAGGCTATTATAAACGTTGCTATAATACTACCTACGGGACAAGTTCTCGAGTTGTTTAAGGGGAGTATTTAAGTTTGTTCCCTAGACCTACATCGAGCTTAAAATTACACCCCCTAAACCCTCTTTCAAGATGAATTTGTAAATATTTCTACCAAAACATGTACAAATATATCTTGAAAGGTGATCTAGAGGGTGTTTTTTCTTTCTTCACCTTGATGGAGGTTTATCGAGGAAACTAAAAAATACAGTTAATAAGCATATAGACCAAAAACCAGCACTACTCCATTAAACTACTCCATACCGGTACTAAACTTGCTTGACCAAACCATACCTAACAATATTGGTTGAACTGGCACTGGTTGAAAGCTAGTGGTTGAAATATTCTAATGGTTGAGTGTTCCGGTCACCAGTAGGTTATCAGTGTGATGAGGGATGATGATGACCTTTCCTTTACCTCAGTTATCCATCTTATCACTCTGTTTATCTTGATGGCTATTGTTTGGTCGTTAACCCTTCGGCTCCTTCAGCACGATGTCTTTTTACCCTTTATGATGGCTGAAGTTAAGCGATTTTATGCAGAGTATGAAGGATCTATGTTATTCGGAGGATTTATTGAGATCGTATTTATCACTTTGAGTCCTTGAGGTAGATTATAAGCTAAAGAAAACCGTCAAATGGTATCCAGAATAAAAATAAATAAAAAAAAAAGGCTTGGTGCTGAAGAGGTTCTTAATTTTGATAAGGGTTTGTTTTGGGTTTTTAAATCACAATTGTCAGCAGGTTTTCATTAGTTTAAGAAGGATAACTTGCAGTAAAAAAAAAAAATAATAATAAATTAGACGTGCCGGTTTGCCCAAAATCAAAACGGCATACCCAACTCTGCGATGGGTTACCATCATCACTACAAATACCATCATTAATCACAATCATCATAATCACTACTACTGCCATCATCACTACAACTGCCACAATCATCACGAGTACTGTCATCATCACCATTACTATGATCATCATCACTACTACAATTACAATCATCACTACTACTCTCAACATCATCACTGTCCATTGTCACTAGCATCTTAATCACTACTATCATCATTGATACTACAACTATCAACCATCATTACTAATATCATCACCACCATCTTACAATCATCATTACTACTGTTAACATCATCACTACTACTATAACCATCACCATTACTACTGTCACAAATATTACCATCATTTATCCTACTGTCAGCATCATCACTACTACTGCCATCATCACCATTACTATGATCGATCTTCATCACCACAACTATTGTCATCATCACTACAAATTTCACCATCCTCACTACTACTCACCATAATCACTAATACTCACACCATAGTAACTACCATTATCACTACTGTCATCATTATCACTACAACTATCATCATTACTGGTCACCATCATCACTACTATTATGACCATCATCACTACTACTAGTACTGTCACCATCATATCTACTACTGTCACCATCATCACTACTGGCATCATCATCAATACAACTACAACCATCATCACTACTATTATCACCATTATCACTACTATCACCATAAATCCAAATATTACTACCATCACTTTTAATGCCAACTAAACTAACTTAACCTAGCAACTACGTAGCGAGATGTTTCCGCTCCCAGAACGAATGCGTTCTTAGTGTGTGAGCCCCTTCGGGGCTCACACACTAAGATCGCCATCATTGCTGGATGGGGGGGGGGGGGGGTAATGGTTGGGGGTCCGGGAGGGGGTAGGGGGCTTGGTAAAACCATATTTTGGACCTAAAATCATAACTATTGCATAAATTCAAAAAATATTTTTTGACTGACGTTCGCATTCACGCAAC
Organism: Paralithodes platypus; assembly: GCA_032716605.1. Classification (NCBI taxonomy): domain Eukaryota; kingdom Metazoa; phylum Arthropoda; class Malacostraca; order Decapoda; family Lithodidae; genus Paralithodes; species Paralithodes platypus. Next base: position 5,003,797 of record CM064548.1, on the reverse strand, counting down.
AAATGTTCGTGTGAAATTTGGTGAAAATCTGTCCAAAGGTCTAGGAGGAGTTCCGAGACAGACGGACGACGACGACGACGACAGATTTTTTTTTCGTGTGGTACCCACTATACGGGGGGGGGGGGGGGGGCGATACCAAACTCTGCTTACGCAGAGTTGATAATAAAAATACGAACTAAGTAACTACGGTACCGGTATTGAGAAACTAAGGTACTGGTATTGAGTTTGCCACATTTCTTAACTCCTTTAACACTTACGCTGCGGGCATATTTCCGCCTGTTTCCGCTATATTAGGGCTCATTCAGGCACTCCTGAATTATTAAACAAGTGTCTGAATGAAATGAAATGTATTCAGCAAAAAACTAAAAGAAAATAGCTTCAAAATGCTGCCACAACGAGCTACGTAGCACGTGGGATTGACCCGCAGCGCTACCATAGACATATGCAAATATTCGCTAATTATGAGTAATGTCGCGCTACATTTGCTTGGCAGCGCTGCATTGTCTCGCGAGATGTGAGGCCCGAGTCTCAGTGCCCCGGCAGCCGTGCTGGAGAGCGGAGGGGAGCCTGCTGCTCTCCCGCTCTCTTACACTCGTAGCCCATAGGCTTTAAGAGTATGTAAATTGCCTTATATTGCCAGGATGTTCCAGAACATCTCCCGCAGCCAATGGGTTAAGTATACGATGATGTGTGTTTTCATACTATTCTGGCTATCATAGACAAGTTTATTAAGTTTACGAAGGATAAATGGAGTTCATAAGGTAAATGGAGACAGTATTTACTCTTTTGACTCCCAGATGTCATTTATAATCTGTATAAAATAATTTAATACTAGCCACAAAAAAAGGAAGAAGTGTGTCCTGGTATACTGATAGGGTTAATAACGTGTGTGTGTGTGTGTGTTTTTTTTTTTTTTTTTTTTTCCCAGACGCCGTAATTCCTGTGAAGGTGTGGCCATGAATAGTAGGCGTTTGTCACGCATTGCTAGGTCAAGTTGCCCGGGCTTGACATCTACCAATAACATTTTGACAGAGCGGGTTTGACCTTCCGACCCTTTGATCAGCAGCTTACGCTTTATTGACTATGTCATGGCTCTTGACGGTCTAAATATAAAACCCAAATTAAGTCATCGACAGCCAACTGGTAAATCAATAATCTCGATCTATTTCAACCCAGATGTCTGTGCTTGTTTCTCTGAGATAGTTGCAAGTATCATTACAGGTCTAGATAAACCCTTATCACCACCGTTCCCCTTACAGCTCCTTGTGTCGTTTGTCTTACTTAATTAACGGTCTCCTACTTCCAAGACATCATTAATTCATTCGTTGACATCGTTTCATAAGACGTGTGTGGTCGCTCGCTCCCACTTGCTCTCTTTCTCGCTCGCTCTCTTGCTCGCTGGCTCTCTTGCTCGCTGGCTCTCTTTCTCGTTCGCTCTCTCTGTCTCTCTCAATGACAAGATCGGCACTGTACCACCGTAAATCCGTGTGCCGGGGCCCTTGTGTTGTGTGCGATGATGGTTTCACCAAGTACCAGCTCTGAACACAGGTACACGCGTGTTTTTTTCCTATGTGTATTAATGAGGCAAACAGACAAAGTTGCCTGTATCAAGTGTGCGCATACTTCGGCTTCTAAAGGTAATCCCCCGGACTGAAGAACACCGTGAAATAAATGCGATAGTAATGAAAACAGCCATCCGTTTTAATAATGGCTTCACTATTAATAAGCTACTACTTCTGACTAAGGCTAATTGAAGATTTGGCCCCTTGTAATCTGGCTATCACGATAACACCCAGCTTTGTGAGGGACATCAAAGAATAAACAACAACAACAACAGCAACACTAATAATCAATTAAGCCTCTAACTTCTACAGGTCATTCTTAATATAAATATAATATATTAATAAGAATAGTACAAATAAATAAATACACACACACTTAAATGTAAATATGTGGAATCAGTTGGATGATGAAGTGGTGGGTGCGGGGAATATCCACATTTTTAAAGGCAAATTAGATAACAGAATCTTGGGAAGCGGGACAATACGAGCCTAAACACTCTAATCATGTATACTACAATTAAGTGAGTACACACACACACACATCCACACACACACACACACATCCATCCATAAATAGCTAGACGTATATAATGTCAGACCATTTCAGCGAGTATCTTCCCCAAATGGCTTCATCACTGTTGAGCTACTGTGTGGTGCTTCGACTCTGGTTCAATTGAAGATTCGAGCGTGTGTATTTATTGGTTTTCCTTGTAGTCTGGCTAACAATAAACGATATCACTCAGCTGTGTAAGGACCATAAGAATCATACGAAAAAAAAAAATCAATAAATTATCTCTAAAGTGTACAGTATATATATTTGTACAATAATAACGAGAGAGAGAGAGAGAGAGAGAGAGAGAGAGAGAGAGAGAGAGAAGCCATTCGAACTTAACTTAAAGGGCGAACCTAATCGCATGCCATTTGTGTAGGTATCTTCCACAAATGGCTTCACTTATTATCGAGTTACTGTGAGGGGCTTCAACTACAGGTCCATTGACGACTTGCGAGTTTCAGGCTATAAGGAAGTTGGAGCTGTAGACATCGATATGGAGCAGATTTACCAGCTAAAATAAGTTTGTACTGCACTTATAAATACATAAAACACAATTCAACATACACTTTAGCCATCAGAAACCTACATTATTATTGCATTTCTATTTACTATCGATGTCTACAGCTCCAACTTCCTTATAGCCTGAAACTCGCAAGGGGTCAATTAAAGCTTAGAGTCAGTGTGGTTGACTTCACCTTGTCGGTAGCCAAAACTGATACCTTAAAGGGGTACTACTCGCTTTTTCTGGACCCCCTTCTCTCTCATGTTTAGCATATTAGTTTTGAGGTTTTAAGACGTTCGCTCCGTTAGTTTGGCAATTTTGAGACCTATCACCCCATTTCTTTGTTAATATTAGGACCTTTCGTGCCTTTCAGGTGTAGTTTTTCCTGTCGAACGATAGCGAGCCTATAATATTAGGAGGAATCGGCCTTCGGCCGGGACATTGTTCCATTGAACATTTTACAAATTTATCTCGAAGGGGGGGGGGGGGGGGGGGAGTTTGTTGTTGTTTTTAAGCTTGATGGAGGTTGAGCGAGGAAACTAAAACATAAATATATAAATTAATATACCAAACAATTCCCCCCCCCCCCTTCTTAAGGTGTCTGATTATCCCCGGTATGTCATCGATATGAGACCCTAGTGTTGTCCCCACTGTGCGTGTGCCCGGGTAATTACTGTAATTACCTTAATTATTGATCGAACGGCATTAACGTAATTATTGTACAGCTGGCCACAGAAATTCATACCCACTCCGCAATGTTATATATGGAAGTCAAAATATTACGATTGACATATAACAAATAATATGAATAATCATATGAATTAACCATTACATAACAAACTACACTCTTAAGTTAATTCATACCAAACTTCCTTCCCTACATAACATTCAGAAGTGTAATTAAGGAACACCCCATTCTTAACATTGATCATCCATTACAAACCTCCATGTACTTAACTTTACGTGGGCCGCTGTACTTGTTACCGAACACACCGATACTCAACGGCAGATGTCAGTAGTTTAAGGGGAGATATATTTATTAAGTTATTTATTTATTAAATATTTTTATTATACATTTACCTTTTTTCAAGTTTCCTCCTTAGACCTCCAAGACCCCCATGGATATAAATTTGTGTACTTTTCGGTAGAAGGGTGTCCAGGGAAAAGAGAGAGAGAGAGAAAGGGAGAGAAAGAGAAAGAGAGAGAGAGAGAGAGAGAGAAAAGGAAGGTATACAGCCAAAGTCTTTATATTCAATTTGTATTCAGTTTAGTTTGATTTGTAAATGGTGGGCAACGACTTTAGAACGTGGCTGTACTTCATAGCCGATCGATTTAAGAGGATTGATTTTCCGGACCCCTTTCTCCCTCATGTTTAGACACAAATACATATATATCTCCCCTTAAAGATTTAGAAAGTCTTATAAGTTTGTTATCGTAAACATCCGCTGTTCATTGATACCTTTTGCTTTGCTGGGAAATAGAACTTTAGCATGAATTCTGACATAACTGGGATAGTGGGCTTTCTATATATTGCCGGCCGTGGATAGACGTGGGCTATCTTAGGTTTGGCCGAGGTATTTGGGGGTTTGTATAATATCTCTCTCACTCACTCACTCACTCTCTATATATATTTGTCTGTCTTTCTGTCTCTGTGTCTGTCTCTCTCTCTCTCTCTCTCTGACACACAGTTTGCGTTTACTAGAAGCTTAACCCTTTAAAGACTCTGCCGCGTGTTCACAGTTTAGCTATCATTAGACAGTTGTATACAGCTTAGGAAGGATCTGTGGGTGGGAATTAAAATGGTAAAGACGATCTCAATTAACCCTCTGACTTCTCAATGCCCTTCCTAATCTGAATAAGATCGTCTAATAATAGCCAGAAAACAGGAAATAAATCGGTAGTCGGATCTTGAAAGGGTTAATAAGCTGGGTGTTTGTTATCGAGTCTGACGTTCTTCTCTGGTATCTCTATTTTATCATCAACTCCCCCCCCCTTCTTCCTCCCTCTCTCTCTCTCTCTCTTCACAATTGCATCTTATCAACGACGATTGGAGAATCTCTATATACTCATATAATTTTATCCTCGTACCTTCTATCACGAATTATTCACGTTTACTCTCCATTATCACCTCTCTCTCTCTCTTTCTCTCTTTTTTTTTTCTCTCTCTCTCTCTCTCTCCTTGACACTTGCCAGAATGTGGCAGTATGCCTGGGGGTAGGACAGGTGGCGCCAATAGGTGGACAGCGGACATTGCCTGCATTCCTCCTCACCGCTAACTTTCTCAACCTTATTGTAGTCTTCCCTTCTCTCACTTTGCTCTTTCTCTCTCTATCTCACACACACACCGCCTAAATGTCCCGGTTAGCCAACAGAACAGGACAGGTGGCGCCCATCAGTGGACAGCGGACATTGGCCACATTCCACTTCACCGCCACACCCGCCAAGTCACACACTCCGTATTTATGCAACATAGTAGTTTTTGCTCTAGTTAAGGGGGTACTCCTCACTTTTTATGGACCCCCTTCTCCCTCATGTTTACCATATTAGTTTTGAGGTTTTAAGACATTCGTTCCGTTAGTTTGGCGATTTTGAGACCTTTCGCCTAATTTTGTTATCAATATTAAGACCTATCGTGCCCTTTAGGTGTCGACTTTTTTCCTGGCGAGCGATAGCTAGCCTCTAATTTTAGAAGGAACCGGCCTTCGGCCAATACATTTTTTTACCGAAACATTTACAAGTTTATCTTGAAAGGGAGACTAAGGGATGTTTTTTCTAAGCTTGATGGAGGTCTAGCGAGGAAACTCAAAAATAAATTAATAACTCAATATATAGACCAACAACCAAGCACTACCCCCTTAAGTAAAACCATGGGTGATAGTAAACATATATATACTGAATACACGAAGGAACGCAAGGACAAATAGCTAAACATTATTATACACTTACTACACCAGGTGAAATCGGTACCGTATATAAATAGGCCTAGACTGAATGCAGTAAGATTATTTGATATATGTATGTATGTAGACAAATAAATGACAGTTATATATACTATCACATATTGAGCAAGTAGTTCAATGCATATTCTACAAATCTGCACGATGAATTAATGTCCAGTAAGTACACATGGTAATAATCAAATAATAATAATAATAATAATAATAATATGTTTACTTATTAAAAATAGCGCTTACTCTACACAATAATTCGCAAGCGCTCGAACACAATATAATAAATAAAACCACATTTAACATATTTACAACATAATTTACATAGTTTTTGGTGCAATAATAATAATAACTACTAAACTCGATTATCCTCTGTCACTACAATATTTTCCAGGGCGTAACGTCTTCGAAATATATGGATATTTAAATGTATGATTTTTTAAGTCATGAGAAGCATATCTTCATACCTATTACAATTTACAACCTCCACATACCTTCCACAGCTAATGTTACTTTCTAGAATCATTAACCCGTTCAGTACCAGGGACGTCCTTTTAGAATCATTAACCCGTTCAGTACCAGGGACATCCTTTTAGAATCATTAACCCGTTCAGTACCAGGGACGTCATTTTAGAATCATTAACCCGTTCAGTACCAGGGACGTCCTTTTAGAATCATTAACCCGTTCTGTACCAGGGACATCCTTTTAGAATCATTAACCCGTTCAGTACCAGGGACATCCTTTTAGAATCATTAACCCGTTCAGTACCAGGGACGTCCTTTTATAAGTCAATTAACCCGTTCAGTACCAGGGACGTCCTTTTATAAGTCAATTAACCCGTTCAGTACCAGGGACGTCCTTTTAGAATCATTAACCCGTTCAGTACCTGGGATATCCTTTTAGAATCATTAACCCGTTCAGTACCAGGGACATCCTTTTAGAATCATTAACCCGTTCAGTACCAGGGACATCCTTTTAGAATCATTAACCCGTTCAGTACCAGGGACATCCTTTTAGAATCATTAACCCGTTCAGTACCAGGGACATCCTTTTAGAATCATTAACCCGTTCAGTACCAGGGACGTCCTTTTAGAATCATTAACCCGTTCAGTACTAGGGACGTCCTTTTAGAATCATTAACCCGTTCAGTACCAGGGACATCCTTTAAGAATCATTAACTCGTTCAGTACCTGGGACATCCTTTTAGAATCATTAACCCGTTCAGTACCAGGGACATCCTTTTAGAATCATTAACCCATTCAGTACCAGGGACATCCTTTTAGAATCATTAACCCGTTCAGTACCAGGGACATCCTTTTAGAATCATTAACCCGTTCAGTACCAGGGACATCCTTTTAGAATCATTAACCCGTTCAGTACCAGGGATGTCCTTTTCATCATATTCTGCCAACTATTAGACGATTATATTCAGCTTAGGAAGGACCTCTAGCAATTATATGGCTTCCAACTATCTCAACCAACCCTTTTAACTACCACATATCCTACATATGCTGCATAATATCGTCTAAATATAACTAGACTAAAATATAACACACGTCGCTGGTACTCAGAGGGTTAGGACCTATAATTATTCTACAAAGCTGGAAACTATTTGTTTAACCAAGACAACCAACCATCTGTTATCTAATATTTACTCTCAACAAATGACCTTTGCCATTCCCAGCCATCGACTATGTCAACATGGGAGCCAGAGGTCAAAAGAAGAAGAATGGGTAGTGACTGAGTAAAGGACACATACACACACACACACACACACATAGTCCATGAGCCAAGACCCGAATTTTGGGATATCGGTACCACCCGGGGTGACTAATTCTCTTAGGTGTTTTTAGCTTGCTACATGTCTCTAGTTTATGTTTTGATATGATAGCCCTTGCACATTGGTAGCTTAATGGTCGTTATCACTTCTTGAATAGACATACCCTACCGAAAATTCCGAAATTTTTTAAAATGTCAAATTTGGGGACAGGAATGCCTAAATGTCAACAAAATGCATATAGTAATTGTCACATTTAATACAAGTCCTGTAAATACACACTAAGCATGCCATGGGCTTGTACATACTATTATGGCAAATTACTACTCCTAAATATCATCTACGTCAGACTCGGAATCTGACTGTTGTGCCACCGGCTCTTCTTCAATAGCCTTGTTCTGACATGTCTGTAACCTGCACATGTCCGTGCATTTTAGACCATTGCTGAGGCAAGTACACTTAGGGAGTTCGCATGACCGCACACACTTGCAAGACAGTAGCTGCATAACAGCATCTGGTGCTGGTGAGCCTCGCATCCAGTTGACGGCAAGCTTACCGTCCTCATCTGTCATCCAACCGCAGTCTGTTGGGTTCGCAACAAATGGCTGGCTCTGAAGACTTCTCCTCCAGATCGCAGCCTGGTAGTTTGCACGCAGTGCATGCATGAAGAGGCAGTCCTCACAAGGAGGGAGTTGACTTGACTCTACCTCTCCACGTCTTGCACAGAACAGCTCATACCGAAGCTTGTTTACCTTAGTTGTGTGGGTAGATGGTAGGTACATGTGGCAGGTGATTTCCTGTAGCTTCTCAAAGAGTTCAGGAGACACTTCCCATGAGCGTCCAAGTTCGTGAAAAGCATGCTGGTATGTCTTGTCCATCTTCACCTGCTTGAGTGTCGTCATCTTCCCTCGGCCAGCGAATGCACTGACGGTATCACAGCCTGTAAAGGCATGCATACCAATCAATGAATCACACACGCTGCCTCCCAGTGTGCGGCTCAGTGTGGTGATATCCAGGAATCTTGTCCGGTTCTTCGTCCCGCACTTCTGGAACAGATGGGATGGGATCTTGTGGCACATGCCAAGACACAACACCATGACGTCTGTATCTTCTGCAGTGATGATGACAGACTTGTTCCCAGATTCTGCTGCATGAAGTGCATGGAGAAGAAGGCGTGTGTCTGCTTCTTCTTGAGTTGACTTAAGCTCAGGAGCCTCTTCCCACTGCTCTTTGGTGATCTTGAAGCAGCGCTGCTCACATGTGACATACAGCTCCTTGTCCTTGAGCTTCTCCCTGTGCTGTGGTGCCTTCCATTCTTCTACCAAGAACTTGATAAGACTTGCCTTGTTGGAGGAACTACCGAGTAACTTTCTCCACTGCTGGATGTTGTGCCCAGGTTGAATGTTCTTGAAATGAATTCCTGTGCCTGCACTTCTTTTGGCTCGTTCTGCATCCTTGATGGATGTCTCCTTGTAGATATCAAACACAACATCAATGCGCCTGCTCTTAGCACCTTCATGAACAGCGTGACTCAGTGCTGTACCTGCAAGCTGTGAAAAAGTTTTGTCGTTTCCCTTCAGTTTGTGGACCAGGCTCATCCCATCAATTATGGTAGCAGAGGGCTCGGGTATCACTTCTGCAGGAGAAACATTCCTCTCTAACTCCTTTGCGAGGGCAGCCTTGTTGGTCTTGCGGAGAGACCCATCACCGCTGGCAAGTGCCCAAGGCAAAGGCCCCAGGGGATGAGCCAAGACATCACTCATTTTGAGCTTTCTGTTCTCGGCAACAAGGATCATCTGGCCAAATAGGTTCCTGTCAGCCTTTAAGATAACCTCCTTGGCATGGTCTTGTGAGCGTGGCTTCATTCTGATGTTAGTGAACGTTCTCAGTTTCGTCTTCGTCATCGTGTCATGAAACTGTATAGTTGGCGTATCGATCTCCAGGCGCTCTTCCTTGAAGGCTTGATATGCATCCTCTCCTATTCTGTAGGCCCCTAGAAGGTCTTTGACAACTTCTGGTGGTGCCATAGTCGCAGTTGACAAACTGACAAGATCTTCTTGCTCTGCGTTGAAGGGGTTCAACCAGCTGGTCTCCATCAGTTGAACTAAAGATTGGACATCGGCCTCATCTCTTCTAATCCTGGGCATCTGTAGGTCTGGGTGGCTGAAGTCAGTATACTTTTGGCCTACTACCATAGTCCTGAGCTGCCTTAAGTACCTGCTGCGATACTCCGATGTCAGGTAGTACCTGGCGACAGCTCCGCCTTTCAGGCTGAAGCCTTTTGTGCCCCCTGGTGTCTGGGTGTCTTTGTTGATCGTCTCTTCGATTGTCTGGTCCACAGGGATCCGTCCAAAGGGATTCTTGCTACCGATCTGGACCGAAAAGCCACCTTGCATGAAGTGTTCATGGACCTCTGGGTGTTCAATGGGCAGTCGAGACATCAAGGCATAGTAGTAGGTTAGGAACCGGGCATAGTTCACTTTGTCATAGGCAAAACACCACGGTATCATCTGTCGGATTGCTCCTAGGTGGAGCATCCAGTTGCCTTCTCTGGAGGCTCGAATTAAGTCCAGCATGATCTCAACCATGTCCAGGTATGACATCCAGAATGCTGAGAGGTTGTGTTCATCTCTGAGGGTCTCAAGATAAACTTGGAAAAGCTTCATGATATGTGTGCATGATTCACTCTCCATCAGCTCTTGAAAGAGTCCCTGAGACACATTGCTGTGAAAGCTGTTGATGTCCTTCAGTGTTTCATCTAGATGGTGTATGTCCCTTGAATGGTTTTCTTCTAGCCATGAAAGGAAGCCTTTCCATGCAAGCCTCATCAGTGCTTCATACACGAGCTTGTGTAGTCTCACTGCTCTGTTGTACCTCTTGCCGTTCATCACTCCTGACACTGATCCTTCTGCGATGATACCTGATTCCACACACAGATCTCTAAGACCTGCATCTTGAAACCTCTTTCCTATGGTGGAGATGAGATTACAGATTGTGTGGAAGACGCCCATCCTGATGATAATGTTCTTGAACTTCTCTTGTTTCCAGATAACTTCGGCAGCTTTGGCATAGAGTGCTTGATCAAACACGCACACAATCTTGTTAAGCTGTAAGGACTGCATGATAGCATGCGTTTGTTCCAAGATTTCATTAACGGTGGACATTTCTGTTGCGGGAGCATTGATAGTGGGCAGGTAGCTTACAGTGTCCTGAACCACTGCAATGTCTCTGCGCATTTTGATGTTGAACCCAGTCCAACTGCTGATGGACTGGTCCTCATGGTCTGACATTCGAGTAAGAAGCCAGATATGGTTCTTTGTCTTTGAATCCTGGACTTCCTTGGTAGTGTCGACATACGCAGTCTCAATCCTAGGTGGCCCTGCCCGCCGCCCAACATTGTATATTGGCAGCATTGATGATGTCTGAGTGATGCTTCTTATCTTGGACTTGGTAATCTCTGGCAGGACTTTCTCTGGCACAGAGCCTGCAACCTTGGACTGGACAGCAATGCCATTGACTCTATGAGAAGTACCTGCTCCACTTAGGGTCTCTTCAAGTCGGTCAATGTTATCCCAGGCCAGGGTTGTGAACACACCAGGGTAGATGTTTGCTGGCAGTGGAATGTCATCCTTTGAGCATTCCAGCTTCTGGATACAAAGGGCTGTATCGATCTCCTCAAACATTGAGTAAGACACACAGTGACCAAGACGATTCAGAGTTCGGATCAGTTCTGTGTTTCCTGTCAAAGACTTTACAGCATTGGTCAGCAGTACGTGCTTGGGTGGTTTTGTCTTGCCACTGGTAACAGCAAAGACCAAGTCACTGCCAAAGGAAGTGGCAAGACGTTGAGCTCTTTCAGAGGGAGTTTCACACTCACACTCTCCTGTCAGCAGGGTGTGCAGGAATTGAGTGACTGCTGCAGGAATGACATTCTGATCTGTATCGGGAGGCCATGGCTGACTCACATCTTGTTTATTGATCTCATTCCTCAGCTGCATTCCTGCTTTGGTTAAGACATCTTCAGAGTTAGCTGCTCTTGCTTCTTGCAGGTCTTTTGCCATTTTGTGTGCTTGCCGGGCAAGGTCGTCCATTGAGAGGCTGCGTGGATAGATTAGAAGCTTTCCTTTCTCATCTGGGACAAAGCGTAGTGATTCTCCAAACTCGGTTTCAATCTTTCGGCGAACATGTTTCTTTGTCGCTGGTTTCAGTTGGATAATACCACGGGACATCATGGATCTCTCAAGCCTAGATGTGAGGTTTGTCATAGGCAGTACCTCTGGGTTGGGGAATAATTTGGTCCTTATATACAAGCAGAGTTCCTCGAGGGCTTCTGTCTCAACCTCTTCGTAGCGTGCTTCCTCGCTTTCTTCCTGATTTTCACCTGCACCCGACCTGGCGGCCGCTGGGAAATCATCTTTTGTGAAGAGTTTGTAGCACGACTTGTGGTAGTGACCCTCTGCAGCAACAAGGTCTCTGCTAACTAAACCAAGGATTCTCTGGTTGAGTTTCCTTATTGCTGCTCTGCGAATCTTCTCATCTGCTCGTAGCTCAACACACTGTATGAGTGGCTCCCTTGTCTTTGTTGTTTTTATGTACTTGCTTGACTTCTCGCAGAAGATACATACTTTGGCATACACCCTGCTAGTACTAGGGGCATCCCTTGATGCCCTCCTCCTGGGGTCGACGCTTGCTGATTCTATCTTGACACCCTTGGCAAGGATAGAATCCAGTGACTTCTTCATTGTAAAGAGACTACGACATTTACGGTGATAATGTATGTGTGGTATTCCTCCTTCTTCAAGGCCCTTGGCTGCTTCCAGGACTGGATCATGCTGCCTGATTTCTGCAGCCCTGAGCAATGTGTTCCAGGAGTCCAAATCCTGTGGTGACACCAGAGCATCGCTGTCATCATCAGAGCAGTGGATGATACAGTCGATCCGTGCTCTCTTCCTCGCAGATGGTTCCATCCTGCCGTCAAACAGTCGACACACACCTGCAAAAAATATCACCATTAAACCATGAACAAACAAACACATTACATGGAAACCACTCTACATATGTTTGCTCCTTCCAATAATAAATTATCCCCAAAATATAACAAAAAATCCCCAAATATGAAATAAACCCCTAAATATGGAGAAACTTGAAATACACATCGGAATAATTCTTGTAGAGAATCAAATAAGCTACAAGAGCTGTTAGAATATATTTTTCAATGTTCCCCATATTTAAGGATTTATTCTAGATTTAGAGGAAAATACCCAAAATATAGAGTATATTCCGAAATATGAGGAAATTTGAAAAATACCTAGGAACAACTCTGGTAGAGAATATAATTCTACATAGGTGTTCAAAGTTTCGCGATGATTGTGTGATGGATTTTAAAGAAAATGAGGAAAACGCCGAGCGTCACGCTAAAAATCTTTATTTTTGGGTAGCGCCCCTATTGCATCAAAAAAATTAGACTAAGCTACCAGTGCGAGAAGGCTATCATATCTTAATGTACTTACAGTCACTCTATAAACATTTTAGTACCATTCGTGTTTAGTCACCCCAGGTGGTACCGATATCTGGCCTGGCTCATGGACTAACACACACACAATGGACCCGGGTTCAAATCCCGATATGTCTTTGGGAAGATATTATTGAGATTGAATTTGTGCTGTACCTAGTATCAGTGCATTACCACAAAGCCCACCGAAATGCCAAAAAAATACCCTCATTGTTCCCTGATTAAATAACACTGTATGAATATTCCCATATTCAAAATATGTTAAAGGGGGACAATGCCTAGTGAGTTCACTGCTCAATAGGTGAGAGTGAGGGTCTGAGTCTGGAGGGTGAGACGGTGAAGCACTTGAGCGAAGCAACCAGCCGCTTCAGAGATGGAGCTGCTTCACATGTCTCACTCCCCAGACTGGAACAAGACCTCACGGGCTTCACCCAGTGAAGGGCTTCACCCTTTACATCAGTGTAAAACGCTGATGATAAAAGTTCATATGCCATCACTAAGTAATGTCAGTGAAACAGTAAGTGACTGCTTCCCTAGGCATTCTGTAGAATGGTGAAGTGATAAAACGCCATACGATGTCAAACGGTATAATATTGTACGGCACTGTACTTACTGGTAGTGACGTCTTAGTGGGAAGTTGGTGGTTGCTTCCTAGATATTTGGTAAAAAGCTGAAAATCGAACTCGTCTGAGGCATTTCAGTAGTGAAGCTATGTTATAAGTGTTATCAAAATCAGTGAAGATGATAAAGCCGCTAGAGTGATGACAAGGAATGTTAAGGGGAGGTTTTTAGTTGGTTCCCTAGACCTCCATCAAGCTTAAAATTACACCCCCCCTTTCAAGATAAATTTGTACATTTTTCGGTAGAAAAATGTCCCGGCCGAAGGCCGGTTCCTCCTAAATTACAGGCTCGCTATCGCTCGCCAGGATAAGATTGACACCTGAATGGCACGAAAGGTCTTAATATGGGGTGAAAGTTCTTAAAATCGCTAAACTAATGGGGCAAACGTTTTATAATATCAAAAGCAATGGGGCTAAACATGAGGGAGAAAGGGGTCAAGAAAAAAATCCCTCAAGTGGAGATCTCCCCTTAACGCACGGGCTGATGGACGGACTGACAGAGGGTAAACCATAATACGTTCGTTCCATCGTACGAAGGCCGTATAATTTATATATATATAAAAAAAAAAAAAAAAAATCCACCATACTCAAAGTTTACATACTATCCACTATTGACATCATGTATAGACATATGTAAAATATACACATATACAAATTGCCGCGCATATAATTATAATATATAATTATAAGTACAAAGACAGATGTATAGATATTAACACACACACGCTCACAAACATAGAACATACAGATACTTAGACAATACTAAAGAGACACATAGAAGAACGTATGCGCATACATTTCAAATAGACATATAATGTTTTTGGCATCTATTTCAACCCAAACATACTCTCACTACATCTCTGTCATTTTGCTCCGTGCACTAAATCATTCAATGTTTTTTTTTTTTTAAGACTCTTTCCCTGACATAACTTCCTAGTTTACAGAGAGAGAGAGAGAGAGAGAGAGAGAGAGAGAGAGAGAGAGAGAGAGAGAGAGAGACACAGAAACACATATATACACATACACAATATTTATCATTCTCACATATTTGTACTCCATTATATTTCCCTATAACTCTTCCAATACCATCATATACTTATCATCATCATCATCATTTCTTCTTTTTTCTCCATACATAATTTCATCTCTATTAAATGTCTGTTCCCTCTTCTATTCCTCGCTCTACTTCTGGTCTTAACTCTAATACTCTCTCTCTCTCTCTCTCTCTACCACTGGTAAGCCAAGTCATTACAGCGGAAGCGTGGGAAGATAAGGGATCTATCGGTTTATCTACCAACTCGATTCATTAGTACTGGTTATCAATAGTAGCGTAGGCATCAGGTTTAGCGCGATTACTTTTGTTATCTTACGACGTTCGATCCATTAGATTGCCGATTTTAAGGCCTTCTGTGCCATTTAGGTGTCGAATTTTTCCTGGCGAGCGATAGCAAGCCTGTAGTTCATGAGGAACCAGCCTTTGGCCGGGATTTTTGAAGATCTTGGGGTATTTTTTAAGCTTGATGACGGTCTAAAGAAAATCACGTATAAATATATAAACGAACAAATTATACACACACGTCCCCTGAAACCAGCGGGAGAGTAGGAACGACACTCCCCACCCCCTTCACCTCACCCTCTACCTCTACCTCCTCCCCCTCCCCCTCCTCCTCTCACTCTTCCACCCCACCCTCAACCCCTCCTCCTCCTATCACTCTTTCCCTCATTCCTCTCTTCCCCCTCCTCCCCCACCCCTTCACCCAACTCCTCCCCTCTTTCCTGTACGCTGCTGTGACGTCATTCAGCTGAGAGAGAGATAGTGTGTGTGTGTGTGTGTGTGTAAGAGTGTGAATGAATGAATGAATGTATGTGTGTGTGTGTGTGTGTGGGGGTATGTGTGTGAGTGTGAATGGGTGTGTGGGGGGGGGGGGGGTTAGTGTGTGTGTGTGTGTGTGTGTGTGTGTGAATGGATTGGTGTGTGTGCGTGTGTGTCTGTACCCGATTGTGTGTACGTGACTCCCGGACCATACGCAACCCCGGCTCACTCTCTCTCTTTCTCTCCTCTCTCCTTTCATATCTCTCTCACATCTACACCTCCCATAAATACTCTCACTCACTTTCACTATCACACTCTCTCAATTTCTCTCTCTCTCTCCCTTTTTACCCTATTATCCTTCGCCTCGTTTATCCATCAACCTTTGTATTTCCAGCTTATCCTTTTCGTTTCCCTCTCCTTTCTTCTTCCTCCTCTTTATCCATTTTCCTCTGCCTATCTTTATCTCTGTTTTCTATCCTATATTAGTTGGCTTCTATTCCTGTTTCTTCTGAATTTCATGTTTTTTCCTATAATCTCCACTGTAATCATCCAGGGTTATAATAAGGGTATGATGCAAGAGGTATATAATATCATTGGGTATATTATTGATGGTGATTTAACTTGCTATCCTTATGTGAAATGGTTTTATTACTACCAAATATACCTGGAAAAGGGTAGATTATTAAGGACACTTGAATTACCCTTTGCATACCCATTATGTGTGTACAGTGTAGGCTTGTATATTATCTTCTTCTTATTGTAACTCCTCTTTTATTTCCCTTCTTTCGTAATATTCCTATCTCCCATTTTCTTACATTAACCTTTTTTCCTTCTTCGCCTATCAGTTCTATTCTAGTCCAGTTCCTCACGAGTATTTTTTCATTTCCTGACAAACTTTTTTCCTCCCGTGTCGTAACTTTTTTAAAGATGTTTTTTTTTCGTTTTGCTCCCCCTCCCTCCTACCCATTTTACATTGTTTGACGTCAGAGAGAGAGAGAGAGAGAGAGAGAGAGAGAGAGCGCGCGAGAGAGGGGACTGGGAAAGAGAGATAGTGAGACGCCAATTTCAAACTTGGCGTCTTATATATTTAGCCTCCTCTATTTTTAACTCTTTGGTTTTGTTCCGTTTCCTTATTCATTTTTGCCCTTATACGCCAATATACATTTCTTACACATACTATATACCGGTACGCTTATTATAATATATTTATGGTCTAGTTTTTACGCCAGTAGCTTCATAAAAGGTTGAATATTTGTTTTTCTCCGTTTTAATTCTACTTTTCAATAATTAATACCATTACTTTGTAGTAAGTTATATAATCTACCAGCACTTAACCTATCTCTCTATTTAGATATACAGTTAGCTATATGTCTATCTATCATTCTGTATTATATATTGGCCTTCAAAGCATAACTACAAAACTGTACATATTAATCAATCTACAGTATATATGGATCTTTCTCTGGTAATCAATAAATATCTTTCTCTCTCCAGCTGGTCCCAATGTCTACCATCATTATGAAGGTTCAATAGTTTAGCCAAACCCCCCCCCCCCCCCTCTCTCTCTCTCTCTCTCTCTCTTGCCAGTAAAATGAAGCCCAATATTTTACACACACATTCACTCACACGTCCACACACACTCACACGCTCTCTCTCTCTTGCCAGTAACATGACGCCCAATATTTTACACACACACACACTCACTCACTCACTCACTCATTCTCACTCTCTCTCTCTCTCCATTGCCAGTAACATAAAGGCCAATATTTTAGCGGAACTGGCTACAACCCCTCCATAACCAACGTCCAATCAGCATTCGCCATTCTCGCCCACACGCCTCATCCTTGTCCCTGATTGGCTGAGGGCCGGGGTGACAGGAACCAATGATTGACTAGGAATGCAGTTCACGAAAAGAATAATAGAGCAATAATAATAAATAGAAAGGTATGATAATATGGAGATATACCGGTTGTTAGGTATGTGATTTAATAGATAGTTAAACATAAAGATATATAACTCCACAAGTACACTGTGAAATAGTGAGTCAAAATGTAGCATACTGCATTGAGAGAGAGAGAGAGAGAAAGAGAGCGAGAGCGAGAGAAAGAGAGCGAGAGAGAGAGAGAGAGAGAGAGAGAGAGAGAGAGAGAGAGAGAGAGAGGGGGGGGGGCAGAGGCAGAGGTGGGAGAGGAGACAGTCTATTTCCTCTCTGCTCACCCTCCAGCTCCGAGTCATCCCGTTTTTCATTTGCTCTGACTTCTCGGGGTTTTTTTTCCCCGAGATAGCGAGAAAAAATATTAGAATGACTGTCTTGGCATTTATTGATTTGCGTTACTTCTTGCGTTTTCTGAATATCGGGAGAAATAACTATGAAAGCACTTGGCCACAACATATATAGACATTCTTGATATGAAGTAGAATTCCTAAAACAAAAATTACTTTATTACATATTTATTACATTTTTGTTTTATGTAGGAGAGAAATACTATGATTTAATACTGATTTGATGTATTTATTGATATTCTTGATGTGTGATAATATGAATATATGTGATTATCACATTTACTGATATTTAAGCTTCAACCACACAATCGTCTACTCTGCCAACACAAGGCATTCTATTGACTACATGAAAGTTGTCTGCATACTGAGGACCTGCAGGCTGAGTGGCGAAACCATACGCTGGTATAGGCAGAGGCGGGTGACGTACATTACACCCCACGAAAATAGCGCTCTGTCTTAAGCAGAAACCCGCCGCCTTAGGGTTAATTATCCATAAGAAGTAATGTGAATATATGGATCAGAAGTACCCCAATGTGTAGCTTAATCTATAAAAAGTACTGTGTTAATATAATGATGAACCTTATAATTATATCAGCGCTAATTTATGTTTTGTTGTTTCCAGGACATGAGGTTGGGTCCGGTGACGGGGTGGTGCGGGCTGGCGGGCAGGTCGTCGAGGGGGCAGAGGGCCAAGCTGAAGGTAAACATGCAGCAGGCCTGGCGGGGGGCGGACCAATTAAGAATGACGCTGTTAACCTCGAGAGGCGGGTGGGACTCCTCAGTGGGGTTGCTCTGATTGTCGGGACCATGATCGGTGAGTACAACAACAATTTTGGTTTAGATTGGAGAAGGGGTTTTAGATAAATACCCTACTCCCACCGTCAAGATTTGTCACATCCCTGGCTACGAACTTTCAATAAAACCAGAGTATTTTTACAACACTGATATTTAACATGTACAATATAGAAATTCACGTGGCAATAAATACTAATCATCCTTGCTTACATTCTGGATTACACACGTTCTCTAAATCTAGTACATAATTAATGTTGTTCCTCCTCCGTGTTCAGGTTCTGGAATCTTCGTGAGTCCCAAAGGGTTGCTGGAGCGGACTGGCAGTGTGGCCCTCAGCCTAGTGGTGTGGGCTGGATGTGGTGTACTCTCCCTCATGGGTAGGTCACAATATTTTACGCGTCTCTATTTTCACATCATCTTCGCAGAAAGGTTTTCACTTACGCCCTAGTTCAATGCTTTCAGAACGATGATGTCAATAATAATTAAATTTAATTTTGGTATAATTAAATGACTATTCAGGATATGAAGGACCTCTAGGTATATATAATATAAGAGCTATGACAATAATATTGTTCTTCAGAATAACACACGGCATTCCTGATTTGAATAATACAATTCAGTGATAGCCAAAATATACATTATGCGGCGTCATCGTACTGAAAGATTTATGAAAGGGTTTCAAATTGGCAGACATTTTCCGAACCGTGTTACTAACATTTAGGAACTAGGCACCAATTCCATCATGGCCATCAAAAACCCTAACTAGTGCCCAAGTAAGGTCAAACAAAAATAAGTGGTAAGGATTTGTTAAGGGGGGTCACATGCTTTTTGTTCTCTCTCTCCTTTTCTCTCCTTCTCTGGCTTGTATCCATTCGGCCCCATTCAGCCAACTGTTTTAAGACGTTTATCCCCATCCAGGTGTCGATTTCTTCCTGGCGAGCGATAGCGAGCCAGCATTGTATGGATAAATCCGGATTCGCCGGACATTTTTCTATCGAAAAATGTACAAATTTAGCTTGCTGTCAAAACAAAAATACATATATGCTGGCTCGCTACCGCTCGCCAGGAAAATATTGACACCTGGATGAGAGTAAAAGTCTTAAAACAGTAGGCTGAATGGGGCCGAATGGATACAAGCCAAAGAGTGAGGGAGATAAAGAGAGAGAAGAAAAGCTAGGTGGGCTCCCTTAATGCCTCGATGGGCGGGCCTCTACAACTTGTCTCTACCGGTCCATTACGCCTTTTAGACTACACCCACTAGTGAGGACCCTATTACCCTTCTATTAGGACACTAGCGCCTTTTCACTTTCGCAGTACACACCATTTTGTATCCCTTCATTCATGTTTACTTGAACTATCTTAGTTTAATAGCTACTCCTTCTTCCGAGATATCTTTCTATTTGTACAGACGTTCTATTTTACTCAAAAGTGCTATTCTAACAAGTACTCCTATCTTGATCACAATATTTAACCCTCTCCGACATATGACGCGATTTTGGAGCCTATTGGGGATACTTTAAGGCCTTTGTTACCATCAGGGGTATTTAGAAACCTTTAGTTTAGTTACTTCAACCTCTGCAGTTGTGTTTGAGTTAGCTGTGGGCAGAAAACTAATTTTGGAGAGGTAATTACAAGAGTGAAAGAACTCTATTTCTTATTGCTAATCTGGCAACCTCTGCGTCATAAATGCGTGAAAGGGTTAATACATCAGTGCACTCTAATAGTTCACACTTCTCAATAATCCCGGTTAACATACATGCTGTTTCACACGCTTAATCTTGGTTTCGATAAATTCATTTGTGTTTCACACTTACAAAAATACTTATGGTCAATAGGATTTTTTTTTTTTTTTTTTTTTCCTTCAAATTTCTAGTATTTATACCTTGTTCTATCATTTCCCAAAGTTATGCCCTTTCCTCCTGGGACACTCTGTATAATACAAAGTCTTTGCTAAAGTTCGTGCATGACATTACTATAAGTCACGATATTCTACTTGGTCATCTATCAAATTAATGTCTGCTTTCTCTGTTTCATGGTTGGCTTGTGAACGATTGTCTTGGATGTCTTGCATACGTCATGTCCAATAAATCTCTTCTTATTTGTTTTTCTGAGTAGTAATATTCGTTCTCTAAGGGGGGTCACCGGCTTTTTTGTTTATCTTTCTCTCTTTTGCTCTCTTTCCCTGGTTTGTATCCATTTACAGGTAGTAGGGGTAGGCAGCCCCGCCCAGGGAAGTACTACCGCCAAGGTTTCGGGAGACTCAGGGAATAGCCTGAATTCCATTTTCTCTCCCAGGCCTTGGTAGCTGGATACATATCTTTCTGCCTCACACATCAGGGGTATCAGGAAAACCCTCTTTATATAACATACACATCCAACTTCACGACATTGCCCTACATCGCTATCCTCTATCCATAAAATACTACTCTTCCCACTACATACCATACATGTAACACCATACACTTACCTTAAATATGGCAGTACAATTGTTAAGAGCAAACCTGGTGGTCCCTCGGATATCCACCCCCGGCAGGGTTGGGGTTATTGACCAGGGCCCTCCCGGTCGTCATCATGCGACTGTGGTCAACGAGCATTGCAACGTCCCAAAGCTGCTTGTCAGTACAGCTATTTCTTTAGTAATATAAGGGGACTTCACTCTAACATCAATTCTGTACACCAATTTCTTCAAGCAGAATCCCCTACTCTCCTTTTTTTGACAGAGACTCAAGTAACATCCACATCTGACACATCTAGATTTAATTTTCCAGGTTATCAACTGCTCCAAAATTTTCAGACCTAAAGGTGGTGTATGTTGCTTCGCAAAATCTGAAATTGCCCTGGAGGAGGTTACTAGTTTCAATTGTCCCTATTTTGATTATTCTATATACAAATTAATTTCTGCTGGTAAATTTAAATACATATGTTGCATCTACCGTTCCAACCCAAATACTCCTCAGAGCAAAGTCTTTTTGATTCTCTGTCCTCACAACTCAGTGTCCTCAACTTAAATGCTTCTTCTGAAATCACTGGTGTTGGGTGATTTTAATGTCCAGAATGGTGAATGGCTCACTCATTCAGCAGGACTGATGATGCTGGTCTTGAATGTGAGCTATTTGCAGACTCATTTAATCTCATTCAACTAGTCAAAAAGCCCACCCGTGTACCAGATAATCCTAATCATAATTCCCACCTACTGGACTATTTTTAAACAACCAATCAGAAAATTATGATGTTACAGTGAGGTCCCCACTTGGATCTTCTGATCACTGTCTGATACAGGCCCACCTGTCTATCCCCTACCACACCTTCCCACTCTGAACCTGTTTTTGGTAACTAAATGGCATTACGATAGGGCAGACTGGGAGGGTCTTCAGGGTTTCTTTATTGATATTCCCTGGACCTCTTCTTTTCTAATGATGCACACTCCACCTTGAGCCACATACATACAGATTTTGTAAAAATTGGAATGGAAACTTTTATTCCTCATCAAAAGTACAGTAAAAGATCTAATTCACCTAAATGGTTTGACCATAATTGTGCTAGAGTAACTGAACAAAAAGCAATAGCCTACAATGCATACACAAGATCAAAAACACATCAAGCCTTTAAGTACGTTAGATACATCAGAAATCATGCCAAAACTGTATTAAACCTAACTAAATCAAACTTTCTCCATAAGCAGAGGCAAATAAACTTCTAAATAATCCAAATGATAACAAAATATTTGGTCTACTCTTAACTCATTCAAATCCAACTTCACTACTGCTTCATCCATTCCACCATTAAAATCTCCGACTGGCAATCTTGTAAGTGACCCACGAGGTAAAGCTAACCTTCTTGCAGATATTTTCTCCACCAACTCAACCTTAGATGACATAAATCAAGATGTCCCTGTACTTAATTTTAATTCACCTGAAATTCCTTCACTTAAGATCCACACCAGACATGTCAAAACTATTTTGCAGAATCTCTCAGTAGATAAGGCTCCTGGTCCAGATGAAATTCCTCCAATAGTACTTAAGAATTGCTCCTTGGTGCTCGCTCCTGTATTGGCAAAATTTTTCCGTCTGTGTACTCATACCTCATGCTTCCCAGTACCCTGGAAAGAAGCAAAACATCCATCCAGTTCCTAAAAAAGGTGCCTCTTCAGATCCATCAAACTACAGACCAATAGCTATAACTTCCACTCTTGGCAAAGTTTTTGAAAATTATATTAAATAATCACATAATTAAGCATCTGGAGAATAATAAATTAATCAGTGATAGGCAAGATGGTTTTAGACGATGTCGATCAACTGCAGGACATTCTTTGCCTTCTTACGCATCAAATCAACCAAGCTACAGACCAACATGGTGAAAACACATACAATAGCACTGGATATATCAAAGGCATTTGATAGAGTCTGGCATCAATCCTTATTGTCGAAGATGTCACCACTACGGCCTTGCATCATTAGTTCCACTAATTTCTTCTTTCTTCATAACAGAAAAATACGTGTAATGGTAGATGGCCTTTATTCTCAATTTCACTCAATAAATGCTGGTGTTCCCCAGGGATCAGTTTTGGCCCCAACTCTGTTCCTCATTCCTATCAATGATCTCATATCTACCACTCATAATCCAATACATTCCTACGCAGATGACTCAACACTCCACAGTTCCTTCACATTTACCAATTCTTTCACCCAACCCGATCTTATAAATTCAAAAATAAACACTGCAATTTTCTCTGAACCAGGACCTTTCTAGAATTAATGAATGGGGACAAGAGAATCTAGTTTCCTTTAATGCACAGAAAACCAAGTACATTCAATTTTCTAACCGACAGAATCTCACTGACTCCCATATATTTTTTAATGATGTAAATATTCCCACTTCCCCTAGTATTGACATTCTCGGTGTAACATTAACTACTAACTTGAGCTGGACACATTATGTTAGAAGCATTGCTAAGAATGCCTCTAAAAAACTGGGACTCCTGTACAGAGTTCGAGAATTCTTCACTGAACGAGCAGTTGGCCGTAATATATAAAAGTCATGTGCGCTCTCAGATGGATTACTGTTCACTCTGTGGGGTGGAAGTGGAGTGGGTTGCATTGAGGCAGTTGGGACAAAATTCAAAATAAAGCTATTAGATTAATCAATAACCCTGCAATCACACAGGACCTTCCTACATTAGCCATACGAAGAAAACGTTGCATCCCTTGCATTATTCTACAGATATTTTCACAGCAATTGTTCCGAGGAACTTGCTTCAATTGTGCCGCCTCTCCACATCTTTCCCCGTAGAACTAGGGCAGCTGAGAGCGCCCATGAATTTACACTTTCTCCTCCAAAATGCAGAACTTCTGCTTATCAGAATTCATTTATCCCCAGAGCTACTACTCTTTGGAATTCACTTCCCTCGAATTGCTTTCCACAAACTTACAATCAACAAATGTTTAAATCCAGTTGTTACAAACATTTTATGAATGGAGGATGCCTTTAGGCACATGGACCTTTTTGTTTTATCTGTGTTTTTCCTTCCTCCATTCATTGTCTCAACTGTTTTAAGACGTTTATCATCATCCAGGTGTCGATTTCTTCTTGGCGAGCGATGGCGAGCCTGCATTATATGGAGAAATCCATATTTATCCAAATTTAATCCAAATTTAGCTTGTCAAAACAAAAATGTATATAAGCTGGCTCGCTACCGCTCGCCAGGAAAATATTGACACCTGGATGGGGGTAAACGTCTTAAAACAGTAGGCTGAATGGGGCCGAATGGATACAAGCCAGGGAGAGAGAGAAAGAGAAAAAAAAGCGAGGTGGGCTCCCTTAAGTCACTCTTCTACGATTGACCTTTCTCTTAAATGTGATTTGCTTCACGTGAATAATGTTGATTACTATTATTTACTTTATGGCATAGTTGGTGGTGTAATGGTTTAGGTGCTTGTGTTCTGGGTGTGGTGTCCCGAGTTCGAATCCCGGGAGGACCATGTGCATTCATTAGTTTATTTAAGTGCATTAGGGTTTGTAATTGATGATTAATGTTAAGAATGGGGTTTTCCTTAACCCTCTCCAACATATGACGCGATTTTGAGCCTATTGGGGATACTTTAAAGCCTTTGTTACCATCAGGGGTATTTAGAAACCTTTAGTTTAGTTACTTCAACCTCTGCAGTTGTCTTTGAGTTAGGTGTGGGCAGAAAACTAATTTTGGAGAGGTAATTATAAGAGTGAGAGAACTCTATTTCTTATTGCTAATCTGGCAACCTCTGCGTCATATGAGCGTGAAAGGGTTAATACGATTAATATTCATTGGTGCCTGATGTATATTCTCGTCTTGATATTTCTCATTCCCCACTATTGGTCATCCTACAAATATCCTACATTATTGCGGTTAACATTCGCTTTAAGGGGAGATTATCCACTTGAGGGATTTTTTTCTTGACTCCTTTCTCCCTCATGTTTAGCCCCATTGCTTTTCTATTTTTAAGACGTTCGCCCCATTATTTTGACGATTTTAAGAACTTTCGACCCATTTTTGTCAATTTTAAGACCTTTCGTGCCATTTAGGTGTCGATTTTATCCTGGTGAGCGATAGCGAGCCTGTAATTTAAGAGGAACCGGCCCTCAGCCGGGACATTTTTCTACCGAAAAATGTACAAATTTATCTTGAAAGGGCCTCAAGGGGGTGTAATCTTAAGCTTGATGGATACCTAGAGACCAAACTAAAAACCTCCCCTTAAGGGCGCCCACCTCGTATATTTTCTCTCTATTTTGCTTGTATCCATTCGGCCCCATTCAGCCTACTGTTTTAGACGTTTATCCCAATCCAGGTGTCGATTTTTTCCTGGCGAGCGGTAGCGAGCCAGCATATTTAAACAAATGTTTTTTGACGGCAGGCTAAATTTGTAGGCGACATTTTTCGATAGAAAAATAGTCTCCACGGAGGCCGGATTTCTTCATATAATGCTGGCTCGCTATCGCTCGCCGGGAAGATATCGACATCTGGATGGGGATAAACGTCTTAAAACAGTAGACTGAATGGGGCCGAATGGATACAAGCCATAGAAAGAGAGAGAAAGGAGAGAAATATAGTAAGTGACCCCCCCTTAAAAACACTCTCGGGTAATGCACTTTCAACACATACCCTCCTTCTCCTCCTTATACTCGAACCATAAATAGTATACTTATGATATTAATAGGTTTCCAGATCAATACTCTCAAGGGGGAATGCGCGTATTTATTTCATCTTAACATATTTTTATATTTTGTTTAGTTTCCTCCCTAGACCCAATGACACCTAAATGACACGAACAGTCTTAACATTGACAAAGAAATGGCGCGAAAAGTCTTAAAATCACCTAACTAAAGGGCCAAACGTCATACAATCTGAAAATCATCAAGCTTCCTAAAACACCTTCCCAAGACCCTCCTTTGAGATAAATTTTTATATTTTCGATAGAAATATGTGCCGGCCAAAGGCCGGTTTCTCTTAAATTGCAGGCACGCTATTGCTCGCCAGGAAAAAATCGACACCTAAATGACACGAAGTCTTAACATTGACAAAGAAATGGCGCGAAAAGTCTTAAAATCACCTAACTAAAGGGCCAAACGTCATACAATCTGAAAACCAAAGGGGCCAAACACAAGGGAGAAAGGGGGTCTAGAAACCCCCCGCCCCTTAATATCCTTCATACTCAAGTGACGTAGATCGATTACGTGCTCCTAATATAATCGCGTTATCGAGTTTTTTTTTCAATACTGTTTTATACGTTTTATAAGGGGAGATGGGTCGTTTTTCTGGACCCCCTTCTCCCTCCTCGTGTTTAGCCCCATTAGTTAAATTAAAATGTAAAACTTGCAAACTAAACAAACCAAAATTGGGACAAGGACAATATAAAGTCAAATTAAATTATCAAAATCGCTATGTGGAAACAACGCTTACTAAAATGAAAATTATTAAATAAAAGAACACAATCCACCACATAGGGTGTACATTACTACATAAGCAAGTTAATCTGTTTCCCAAGCAAACTAATCGCACATATAACAACGCACTATCGTCACGTTAAAGGAAGTAGTCAAGTTTGGGAAGTCCGGGACGTTCTGGCAAATTTTACTAAACTCTGCATGAATAAAGAAACTACATGTTAAATGTCAAAATATTATTTAAAATCAAATTTGCAACATGACAAGACATTAACAATAGTACAAAATACAAATATTGATAAGATATCTATACTATTACAAAATAATATATAAAATACAGTACAGCACTCACTAACGATAGTGCTATCGGGTAGGTACCTGTAAGCATAGCTTTCAGATTTTATGACGTTCGGCCCATTAGTTTGGCAATTTTAACACCTTTCACCCCCATTTCCGGGTGGATGGGGCTCGTTAGCCTTGGTCGGCAACCCATCTAGGGGAGACAACCTTATACAAATCCGGGTGGATGGGACTCGTCAGCCTTGGTCGGCAACCTGTCTAGGGGAGAAAACCTTATAAACATCCGTACTGCTTACCTAACGGTGAAGCATATTAGTGGATGGACTAGCCACACACCACTGTAGAAAAATAGTGCTAAAAATATACATAGAATGCCTCGGAGTCAGACGGACCCTAAGTTGAGTGGTCAATCCTGTAAGTCGTTCAGTAAACTGGCACGGGTTGTCCTTCTGACAGGGGTTAGGTCTGGTTGGGGGCGTGTTGTGTATGGCCACCCTCGTGAAGAAGAGTAAGGCGTCCGGCAATAGATAGATAGATAGACCTCCATTTCGTTGTCAATGTTAAGACCTTTTGTGCCATTTAGGTGTCATTTTTCCAGTCGAGCGAAAGCGAGCCTGTAATTTTAAGAGACACCAGCCTTCGGTCGGGACATTTTCTACCGAAACATTTATAAATTTATCTTGAAGGGGGGTCTAGGGGGTGCTTTTCTAAGCATGATGAAGATCTAGCGAGGAAACTAAAATATACATGAATATATGAATGAATAGACCAAAAAAACAGCCACTGTCCCTTTAACACATTAATTTTGGTTCATCCTAGGTATTAGCCTAATAATATCGCTCCCGGCGAGCGATAGCAAGTCAGCATTTTATGGAGAAATCCGGCTTCGAGACAGTTTTTTATCGAAAAATGTACACATTTTGCCAGCTGTCTAACTCATTATCCAAAATATGGTGGATCGAAACCTGACTGGGGATAAACGTCTAAAAACAGTAGGCTGAATGGGGCCGAATGGATACAACCCAGAGAGAGAAAAAAATCAGGTCACCCCCCTTAATTAATAAAAATATAGATAGTTACGAAAATTCGTACCCCAAAGAGCTGGGCGCAACTGTGAATATATTACAGTCTAATTTCTTTCTGAAACACAATATTATCATCCCTTACACTTAATAATTATATATAATACTGGTAGCTGTGTTATGTATGGTTCCTATGTAGTAAATTGGTCTATAGCACGCTAATTGGCGTTCAATGTGTATATTGTGCTTCCTAGCTTTAAATCAGTATATTTACTCAATATTAATTGTTTAACCGTCTTGTTCAATACGTCATTCTGTTGAACAATATTTGTCATTATATATATGTTTATGCTATAAAACGTAACTACTCACAAACTATTATAATAGTGTGTATACTAATAGTGCATTATGTAACTTAACGGATGTGTAAACATATGTTCACTATTTTGTTTCTTTTCACTCAATAATATAATAGTATTAATGTTTGGTTCGCAAAAAAACAAAAATGGGATTTTAAAAAATCGCTATTATAAATATTGAGCATCTGAATTTTTAACTGCTGAACAAAACTCTCTTACTTAGAGAATATATTATATAAAGATAATAGTACCAAAGATTTACCTACCCAGCTGCACGAGAGTAGAATCTAAATTCTAATAACTTTTCAAATATTATAGAGTATTTTTAGCCAGGTCCCCGGGATTGCTGACACTGTTTCCTGTAGTCCTGCATGCTTCTCTATAGTCGCACCATACACAGAAACAGTCTTTAGTCCAGCAATATCAATCATTAGTTGTGGATTACGGTATATATTTTGGCCAGTTATGAATTCCAGGATATTTATATTTGGTATTAACTTTATTTAAGCTGTAATAACATTTGGACCATAACAACACTGGCGGAAGTAAAGTTTTTTCATAAATGTATCAATGGTTGGTCAAATTTCCTGGAGAGGACAAAATCTTCGATATCTTCAAAATTCCAATATATACAAGATCCACGTACCATTGGACAAACTTTAACTTATAACTGGACTAGTGTTTGTTATCTGTGTAGAGGTGGTAAATTTCTCTTCCTCTCCCCCGTGTAGAGGTGATCAACTTCTCTCGCTCCCCCCATTACACCAGTCACCCCTGCCACCCCCGTGACGTAAGCATGGTGACAGGCCGGTCCTACCCTTGCATATTCAGAGAGCTGGTTCATATTACACCACGAGTCTATCTTTGGCAATATATGACGTCAAACTATCCCTTGTCACCGTTAGATTTATGTACAGTAATGGCTGTTCATGCCATTCATGCCATGACAGCTTCCAAAGTGCCAATGACATGCTACTGGATTAATATGAACCACAAGTCGAAATCGGGGACAGAGGGGGAGAGGTAGACCGAATATGAGGTGGAAGGATGGAGTGAGGAACTACATGAACGAAGGCGGTGCTGGTTGGGGGGAGGGGCGTCGACTGACTGGGGACAGAGGTGCATGGGGGCGGTTCGTTCGTGGCCACCCCTTCGGGGATCACGGCGTCAGGCAATAGATAGATAGAGAAGTCGAAATCGCATTAGAAAAATGTATATAGCCGATTGTAGACATTAGATTTATACCCATACAGATTACAGAAAAGTTTGTCCCGAGAGGCATATCTCATAATTTTCTTAATTCGTAAGACTGTAGGATATTAGATAGCTCTTTTTATATTTCATTTTCAGGATAAACACAACTCTGATCTCTAGTATCTGTATCTATTGCAAAGGTTGGAGTTGTAACAATAGTACATATTACGTAATGTGCAGCTGGGTAGTTAAATCTGGGTTTCAGATACCTTAGAATTATTACATTAACATCAAATGTTTTAGTAAAGCTTATACTGTATATACATCAAAGTTATAGAAATACAGGTGTACTGTAAAGCGTAAATAATCATCTATTTTTTGTTTCCTAGGAGGATTGTGATCAGAATTATCTTCCACAGAAACTGCTGTGGACCGACATCGTATAATAACCAAACATCTCTGACCTCTTCCAGATGGCCCCGTCAGAAGATATGCCAGTGCCGCCAGCGTTAAACTAATAAACTTTGCTCTCGTACAGTTGTGAAATACTGTTTGGGATTTCATGTAGTGCTTTTTTCCCCCCTTGTTTGGCTGCTTTCCTTTGGACTGGTGGCGGCGCTGGTGATGACAACCCGGATCATCGACAACTACTACCATACCACCACCTGCCGCTGGGATTGGAACCACGTCACCGCTTTCATCAACATCCATTTTTTTTCCTTGGGGATGGGGATTTTTTTGTTTTACTTTGTTCATCCCACATCTTCACCCCGGTTGATTGTGTTGTAATCCATTCCGATCATTCCATTTCTCCGCCGCCTCCTGTACCGTCTGCATCTCATGTGCACATTTATTGTTCCACATTTGTTTGACCTCGTCTTGGTAAAACGCCCATATATATATTTGTCATATGTGTATACCCGATCTATCACGCTATTTCAATGAAACAATATAAATATTTATATGATCCCCGTTAAACACGGAATATAAATAATGGTCGATATTGTGCATGACAAAATTGGTATCTAAATAATTATCAAATTGCAAACGACCCAAAATTTGGCCGGTCCTGCCTCCCTCCTTCCAATTACATTCCCTGGGCCAAATCGTGAGAGTAGGGGCGCTATGTTACGTGGAGTTAGGATGCTTGATTCCCTCTTCCGGGGCTGAACACACATATTTCCTGACGGCGTTTGGCCACCTGCCCGCCTTCCTCTTCGCCTGGGTGTCAATCATCGTCCTCAAGCCGGCCATGCTCGCCATCATCTGCCTCTCTTTCTCCAAGTATCTGGTAGAGGCGTTCACGTCGCAGTGTGAGCCGCCGCTGATGGCCATACAGATGCTCGGAGCCCTTACCATTGGTGAGATAATATGCTCGGAGCTACCAGTGTGTGCATTTATCCATTAATTGTTTGTATATATTTAGAGCTACAGTATCTATTCCTTCCTATATGCACTGTTTACTACCTTTAGATCTATAGTAGTGTTCCCTTTATTTACCTTTAAATCTACAGTAACTAGTCTCTCCTATATCCAATCTACAGTTGTGTCCCCTTAATTCAGCGTTTTCTGTAGATGTTTAGACCAACTGCAACTACAGTAGACTGCCCTTTAACTATTGTTTTCTTTAATTAAACTTTATATTAGAGCTAGTCCATCTCCCTCCTATATATAGAATATATTATCTTCAAAAAATAGTAACCCATATGATATGTAAGTAATGTTTGAATTTCCTTCTTGTTCATAGATAACTTAACCCCCCCCCCCTCGCTCTCTCTCTCTCTCACTCTTTCTCTCAAAAAAATGATTGCTTGGTTATGAGTCTATGAGAGCATTATGACAGATGGAACAGATCTTGAGTACTGTGTACAGCCTTGTCAAGAGTGTATGGTGATTCTAATACATAATTTTTTTTCAAAAAGTCTTTATACGGCAAGGAAGGCAATGTGCTACAAAAGCTATGTTATCAATACTGATTGAACACAGACAATGATCCAAAAAAGCTTCTCCAGCATCCGTTATCATACTGCAAGTGAACGATTAAGCTTTTCTTCCGACTTTGATGCCTTCCACGTGCCCGACTGGAGTGTATGTATACCGCTTATCTTATCGCTATCGCTCTACTCCCTGACCCCAAGTGAAGTGGAAGATTACAACACACAGGAAATACTGCACAAAACTTCGCTGATAAAGGTATAATCAGATTCAACAATGTCGCCGAAGAAAACTCTTATGATCAAAATGTAGAATGAAGAGACTAAACATAAGGAAGAAGGGGGTCCAGAAAAAGCGACTACCTCCCCTCCAAACCAGACAACTAAGAATACCTTATACCCCCCCCCCCCTCAAACTCCACTACCTGTGACTAATTACTCCAATTACCTGTACTTTTTGTATTGTGTTGGCATTTTCTTTAGGCTACCCCTTCTGTACCGTTGACATCCTTTTCATTATATTCGGGCGACCATTAGCCGGTTTCATTCAGCTTAGGAAGGATGTCTACCCGTTAAAAGATTACAGACTATCTAAATTAATCCTTTTAGCTACCATATACCCATCCTAAGCCTCATAAAATCGTCTAAATGTAGCTAGAATAAAATATAAAACACGTCGCCGGTGCAGAAGGGGGTAATAGTTGCTTTTTATGTGTGGCATGAGATAATGAGACGTCTATTTATTACTAGGCCTATAACTACATATTATTTTTTCCTCTCCTCCAATGTTAACGAACATTAGTGTATTGCAGAATTATTGCATTATTATTTTATTTTATTTTATTTTGTTTTGTTTTTGCTTCCGAGTGCATTGCCAGATTGCGGTTATTGTTTTTGACTGACCACCTAAACAGCATGTTGTGTTTTGCTATGATTTATAGTAATAGTACTACAATATTTTGCTATGATTTATAGTAATAGTACTACAATATTTTCAGAGTACAGTATCATATTTTTGTGCTTATTACTATTTTTGCACATACGTTTTTTTTTGGTTTCCAACAATAATGCTAGTTTTGTTTTCCTCCGCAGATATCTAAATTTTGGCAGTGCATGTAGTGTTCAGTGGCAGTGCATTATTGTTTCACCTAATTGTTTGTATTTCTTGTATTGCATTGAATATGATGTAAATGCAAATTTTATTTTTCGATTTGTTTAGCATTATATTAATTTAGTTATGTTTTATGTACAGTATGTATTGCTTATTTTATTATTTACTGTTATGTTTGCTTAGCTTGAAGTAGCTATACCCAGAGGCATATGTTGCACCAGTTTTCCCATTTCCTAACTCCTGCTCCCCTCCTCTTTCCCATCCAACCTGTAACTGAACGGACAGGCGCCCTCTCGTACGCCGAGCTGGGCACCCTGATCAAGGAGGCCGGAGGAGAATATTCCTACTTCATGCATGGGTTCGCCCCGGGCCGTTTGCGGAAATCCTGGTGGGCGCCCATCCCCTCCTTCCTCTTTGCCTGGGTGTCGGTCTTCCTACTGAAACCCGCGTCGCTCGCAATCATCACCATTACCTGCGCCGAGTACTTTATGCGCATCTTCACCGTCGGAGGGAGTGACTGCACCATCGACCAAACATCCGTCAAGCTCTTCGCCATCTGTGTTATAAGTACTGAAGGGCCCGTTTGTCAAGACACGATACGATTGTTATAAATACTGAAAAGCCGATTAGGCAATGATAGTATACGTTCCTACTTACTAATAACCAAATATTTTGCTTGTCCAGGACTATTAAGGTTATATATGACTGTGAAGTAAGTACCGAAGAGCCCATTGGTCAGCTATATTGAAGGTCCCGTGCAATGAACTATGGCTTAAATACTAAACATCCTATTCATAAATTATCTTTAAGAGGGGTCACCTGTTTTTTTTTAAATCTTTCTCTCCTTATCTGGCTTGTATTCATTCGGCCCCATTCAGCCAACTGTTTTAAGACGTTTATCCCCATCCAGGTGTCGATTTCTTCCTGGCGAGCGATAGCGAGCCAGCATTGTATGGAGAAATCCGGCTTTGCCGGAGAAATTTTTCTATCGAAAAATGTACAAATTTAGCTTGCTGTCAAACAAAAACATATATATGCTGGCTCGCTACCGCTCGCCAGGAAAATATTGACTCCTGGATGAGGGTAAACGTCTTAAAACAGTAGGCTGAATGGGGCCGAATAGATACAAGCCAAAGAGTGAGGGAGAGAAAGATAAACCCAAAAAGCGAGGTGGGCTCCCTTAATAGAAGTAAGCTACTTTCGTTCGTTAATTATCCTCTTGTCCTATATACAGCTATATTTTGATCACAGAATAGCTCATTACCCTCTTGTCCTACACAGCTATATTTTGATCACAGAATAGCTCATTATCGTCTTGTCCTACACAGCTATATTTTGATCACAGAATAGCGCATTCCCAAATTGAGCTATAGACTGTAAATTACTAAAAGATCTCATTTGTCAATTCCTTTTAAGGGGAGGTTTTTAGTTTGATCTCTGGATATCCATCAAGCTTAAGATTACACCCCCTTGAGCCCCTTTCAAGATAAATTTGTACATTTTTCGGTAGAAAAATGTCCCGGCTGAAAGCCGGTTCCTCTTAAATTGGTTGGTTGCTGGAAGGAACATAATAATTGATATTGGTTCAGGGGTAATTTATCGAGAGGACTTCCCTAGTGGTTAAGGCCCCATTAATTGCTCTTTCCATTCACATATGCATAGCCTACGTGAGTTGCAGTTGGGATGTGTGTACATGCTTAGATTGATATGCAGGATTCAGGATTCGAAGTTGCATAATAAATCGTAGGCAGTGTCCACCATTCTTTAACTGTCTTCGTGGTGCGATGCATAAGGTGTTGATTTTCGGTGTGAGCATCCTGGATTCGAATCCACGGACTGCCACATGTGTTTGTAAATTTCATTAATCGATTTTAGGGGTATAGTTGGTTGCTGGAAGGAACATAATAATTACAGGCTCGCTATCGCTCGCCAGGATAAAATCGACACCTAAATAGCACGAAAGGTCTTAAAATTGACGGAAATGGGGCGAAAGTTCTTAAAATCGCCAAACTAATGGGGCGACTGTCTTAAAATCTCAAAAGCAATGGGGCTAAACATGAGGGAGAAAGGGGTCCAGAAAAGAGTCCCTCAAGGCGATAATACCTCCCCTTAAGGTCTGGTCTGACTGAAGCATCTATACTTTTGTGCACTATTGTACTGTACTATATATTACCAGATACTTAAGGGGAGGTTTCCACTTGAGGGATTTTTTTTTCGAACTTCCTTCTCCCTCATGTTTAGCCCCATTGCTTTTGAAATTTTGAGACATTTGCCCCATTAGTTTGGCGATTATAAGAACTTTCACCCCATTTCTGTCAATTTTAAGACCTTTCGTTCCATTTAGGTGTCGTTTTTTTCCTGGCGAGCGATAGCGAGCCTGTAATTTAAGAGTAAGCGGCCTTCGGCCGGGACATTTTTCTACCGAAAAATGTACAAATTTATCTTGAAAGGGGGTCTAAGGGGTGTTATTTTAATTTTGATGGAGGTCTAGAGAACATACTAAAAACCTCCCCTTAATAACATACGAACACTAAAATCTGGCTACACATAATTAAACAGAGATCAATACCAATTTGGCACTAATTACAGCCATTGATAAGTCATAAGATAAGAGACAAGGGACCTTCAATGCCTCTTCCATTAACAGACATCAATAAACAGTGCCTTAACCCCTTCTGTACCGGCGACGTCTTTTACATATTATTCTAGCTACATTTAGACGATTTTATGAGGCTTAGGAAGGATAAATGCTAGCTAAAGGGATAAATTGAGATAGTCTGTAGCCTTTTAACTGGTAGACATCCTTCCTAAGCTGAATCAAATCGTCTAATAGTTGCCAGAATATAATGTAAAGGACGTCACCGGTACAGAAAGGGTTAAAGCCAGAGCAAAAGGGGTGTTCTGATGCGGTCGATCCCTTATAGCAACGCCGGACGCCAAGTGTCAAGAGTTTGGCACTGAATGATGTGGTTAAGGTGTGTTTTTTAATTGAATTGGTACGTAAGTGGTATGAGTCAATAAAGGTCGCTGACAGTGATTGGCACATGACAGAGAGAGAGAGAGAGAGTGAGTGAGAGTGAATGTGTGGGGTGAGAGTGAGTGTATGTGTGAGTATATATGGGTGTGTGATCAACTAACAACCTTTGACCAATTTGCATGTGATATACTTAACAGAATAATTAGTATTTGTGTAAGTATCAGTAATACATAGGAAATTAGATCTCACTGATAAGACTTCATAGTACAGGAAATATAGCCGATAAGACAGAGATTTCCTTTAACACTTATAACGTAGATCTTACTGTTGGTATTTCCTGAAAGTTAAGCCTTTAATGTTTATCAGTACTGGTGATAATATACGTCATGTCAATAAATAATGAATTTCCTCATTCCCTCCATCTCTCAGTACAGTATCACTACTTTTTCCTTATCCTCCGAGAATACTCTGGGCAATGCAATATTCAAACAAATAGGTACAAGTCTCCCTCGATTTACGATTGGGTTACATTCCTGAAAACCCGATGCTAAATGGAACAATCGTATAGCGAACCCTAAAATTAATGGGGTAAATAAGGATGCGTTCTCGGACCAGCCAAAACCCAAACCAAAACACCTATAAAACCTATAATACTATCGTACATTGAGGCATTGGATAGTGAGGGAGACCTGTATTCAATATCGTTATCAGCTAAAAGATAATTTATATACAGACTTACAAATGATCCATGAGAGTTATGGATCTTGGGGGATGCATAACCTCCATGCTGATATGACCAGCTTTCCACAATGATACATAAACATAATCTTCTACTCTCCTCTTTAACCCTTTCAGTAGCATGGACATTATTTTAAAAGTTATTCTTGCTACCATCACAATTTTATACAGCTTAGGATGGACATCTAGCAATCAAAGGGTTAAAATAATCTCAATTATCCCTTTGACTCCCACACACCCTTTCAATGCTTAATAATATCACCTAATAAACGACAGAATACAATGAGAGAATGTGTCATGATATACAGGCATACTGTACATGGTACAAGTAATACGGGAGTAGAAGCATTAACACACACACACACACACACACATTGCAAAATAAACTAACCAAAATCCCACTAACTCTAACATTAACCCTCCAATTTTCCTCTCCAGTCCTGATCACCTTCATCAACTCGTACTCCGTCTCCCTGGCAACCAAAGTCCAGAACATCTTCACGGCAGCCAAGTTGATCGCCATCCTAATAATCGTGGTGGGCGGCATGGTCTCTCTGGCCCGGGGGAACACACAGTATCTGGATAAAGGATTCGAGGGTTCCACCAACAGCTTCGGAGATGTGGCCACGGCTTTCTATAGCGGGTTGTGGGCCTACGACGGATGGTACGTATAGGGAGGAGTAACAAGTAGTAAAGGGAGACAAAGATTGGGAGGAAGAGAGGGGTGGTATTAGGAAAGAGGAAGTCACCATGTGATAGCATAAAGTAACAGTAAAATACTAGGATAGAATACGAATTGAAGGAGCACTCAAATAAAGGCAAAGGCATGACTGAGTGATGCCCACAGAGGAAATCATTAAAGTTGTTCAAGTCATGAAACATGGATGTCCCCAAGTGGTCACTCACTCAGGTTAGACAATCAACCCGGTAAAGTCCTTAGGTCAGCCAGGATATGTCAGTAAGTATACTATAGGCTGACCAAACCTATCAGCCCCTTGTTCAAGGGAGAAACTAGACCGTAAAAACTTGCAGTGATGTGAAAATACTCTCACACCTTGATGCAAGCCACGATCCTGAAACCATCGAAGTGGGACTCCAAGACAATAATTACTTCACCAGCCGCTGATGTAACAGCATTCAAATTGTCAGAGTTGATTGTGTTCGATAGCCTGTCAAGTGTGTAGCTAAAGCATTGCTGTCTCTGGTCATGGACTTTGTAGGGTGAGTACAGTACAGGTAATCCATTAAACAAAACAAACAAACTGTGGGTCTTTGATGGATGGGGTATGAGATGGAGGAGTGTAAAAACTAGCTTGAAGAGAAAATTAACTTAATGTTTATAAAATAAATAATATTTCTTCATACACTACTCTGTTCTGTATACACTTCATAATTATACTGGTACTCTACTGTATATCCTTCAACTGATAACTAATGGTTTTCCATTTCCACAGGAACAATCTCAACTATGTGACTGAAGAACTGAAGAGGCCCTACAAGTAAGTATTATGCCTTGCACTCACCCACTCATACATACAAATATCTTAACACAACACACTCAGTAGAATAATATTTACACATACACTACTCATATACTTACAAAGTCACTTATTATATTTATTTTCAATTTAAAAATTTCACATAGTTATACCCACATATCCAGTATATGCTATGAATATTGCACAAGAGTATACTGTATATAAATTACACAAAAGCATTAATAATTTGTCTAGTTTTACTTTATTACCATTAATGTTGACTAATATGATCAGATGATGTTGTGTATTCTTGTGTATTAAGAAAGTGCTAACTAGCACCGCACACTATTGAGTTCTCCATCAAGTGTAACTGAACTCTCGTCGCCATTAGGGACTTGCCGCGAGCCATCATCATTGGGCTGCCCCTAGTGACGGTGTGCTACCTACTGGTCAATGTGTCCTACCTGGCCGTAATGAGCCCCGAAGAGCTGCTGTCATCTGAGACCGTCGCTGTGGTGAGTACGGGGATGGATAAGTGAATGTATGGAAATGAAAATAGGAGTGAATTGTTAGACAAGGATATGTGCAGGACCAATGCATAAACAGTGACAAGGAGTACATAACAGTATGTAAAGATGTATAAATGTGTTTATGAATGAGTAGGTTAAAGGAGCAAATGCCCATGGTGCCCTGCTCAAGAAGTAGTACAGTACTAGGTACTCACATTGAAACCAGAATGAGTACAACAGTACTTCAAGACAAGGCTCAATGAATGTTTCCACACACCCCACTGAGTCCTTGAACTTGGTGTGGAGCTTATCTCAACCTCACATCCAGGAAGTTAGACATTGAGAAACCTTTTGGACTAATCATTGACTGTGCCTGGTATCTTGGACTGTATTAGGTTCTTATCCAAGGATCCAAGGGGCAGTGAAGAGGGAAGTACAAATACATACATACATACCCAGTACATACATACATACATACAGAGATACATACTGTACATACATATATACAGTACATATAAGTTTAAAGACCTCTTCATTCACAGAGTGTAGTTTCAGTCCTTTTATTGTAGTACAGTACAATAGTCTTGCCACAACACTGCCCCATTATGTCATAATTTTGGCTGATGTTGGTATAGCACTAACAGTGCCTCAGCAAGACTCAACAAAGTACCCTTGCAGCACTTGCACCTGCAGTATTTTCACCACACCAGCCTTAACCGTGCTACAAGGCAGTAATTGTAACTGCTACAGAGGCTGACTAAACCACCAAAGTGGCGTACGATGGGGTTGTCGCACCCCTACGCCATAGCGTAAATAAAAGAATTGTATTGTACAAAAGATGGAGAGAAGTACGGTACAAGCTGATAGAATACTTTCAAATATGAGTGAATTGGGAGAAGACAAGATGCATGGCTGAGCTTGAAGATGATTAGATAATGGATATGTGGGGAGAGCTAAAATGAGTGAATAGTTAGGCAATCAGATTTACAGTATGGTTGTCATGAGCCAAAGTGATCTGGGAGAGTATGTAGTATAGTTGGATTTATGAAAGTGTATACCATTTCAGAAGCACAACTGGCAGTGTACTAGTCTCCAGTTTGACTAATGAGGGTTTATGTCTCACTTAAGACCAGTTGTGACTGTATTGTAAGCTCATAAAGTCACCAAATCCACTTCTTTCTCACATTAAAAAGATGGCTATGGACAGTACCACATTAATAAAACTTATTCATAGTCTGGATGTACATTTGGAAGAATAAATGTAGATGCTAAAACGTACGAGAGATTCAGTATACAGTATATGAATCAATGGATGGACAAATGTATAATTGTTGATAGTAGTATACCAGATAAGTATATAGTTTCAGGAATAAGGAGAAATTATTTTAAAACTACATGTATTTTCGGGTATTATTGGGGTTTGTAATTGATGATTAATGTTAAGAACGGGGTGTTACTTAATTATATCAGCATCATTTATAATATTTGCATTATACTGTACCAGTAAATACATTGCTTATGAGGTACTATTCATCTGTTAAATAACAAAATAAAATAGTTGAGTGTATACCACTTTAAATACTGCACTCAGTTAAATACAGTACTACACCAGTCCTTTCCTCAAATTAGCATACTAGTTACAGAATAATCATAAAACTAAACATAATGTAATTCATAATATTCCTGAAATATATTGTTATGTATTAGATAGTATAATAACTCATGTTTTAACCATAAAGAATGAATAGTAAATAATACTCCTAACACTAATGTTGTGTCCTTTACTTGTAGCTAATTATACTTTGAATTAATTCTATATTGTTGTATTGCACTATGTATTAATTTAGTTATTTTTGCACAATTTAAGTTTGTTTATGTTTTTTTCTTCATCATTTTTGTTATATTCCAACACCATTTTAGTTATTTTCTTCCTACAACATACCTTTAGTTGTTACTCTGTATGTTCATATCCTCCACTCTTTCCCATCCCCTCCCCCTACCCACCTAACTCAGTTGTTTGGCGACCGCCTCCTGGGAAAGACCGGTCAAATACTCATGATCCTTGCGGTCACCATGTCCACCTTTGGAGCCGCGAACGGAAGCGCATTTACGTCGGCGAGGTCTGTTTGAGGGAAGGCAAATTGATTGCTTTCTCAGGCAACTTTTTCTGCAGCTTCTGAATTTACTTTCAATGCATAAAAGTGGCTGGTATCAAGCACAAAACTGACTAGAATATTATAGGTGACAGAATTCTTATAAAACTTTCAAGTTAATTCTGGCACTTGTAAAAAGCTACTTGCAACCTATCCATTCCATCGATATTGGCAACTTTTTCAGCTTTTTACTTAAATTGTCTGGGAGTTGAGTCATCTGTAATTAGCTAATTCTATAGTTCAATCGAATTCTATGATACAATTGTATAATATTTCCAAAATTATTCCAGAATAGAGTTGTCAATCAAAAGTTGTCGGAAAAAGAGCTCGGGTTAATTTGCCATTACTGTACAGTACTTCGTACCCTTGTTTCTCTGCTCGTTTTGCTCGGGCAATGGTCTTAACCCACCCTGAACCAGTGTCGTCCTTATCATAATATTCTGGCATCTACTGTATAAGATGATTTTATACAGCTTTGGAAGAATCTGTGGTATCTAAAAGGATTAAGTGAGACAGTATGTGGCCTTTTCATGGTTAGAGGTCCTTCTCAAACTTAATAAAAATCATCTAATAGTGGCCAGAGTATACTGAAAAGGACGTCACCGGTACAGTATGGTCTAAAGGAGGAGGTGCAAGCTTTGGTATATTAACGGTGACGAGACTGATTTATCCACTCATCTCAATAGCTTGGGTTTTCTGCGGTTCTCAAGGATTCTGTTGCTGCTGCTATTTCTCTTCCCCCCTCAGCACGCCAAGGATCCCTCAACGGTCGTACCAACTGACCCAACACATAAATGAGGGGGTGTATGGGTCTCCTAACAGTTTGTGTCTTAACCCTATTTGGTCCCAGGGGGTGATTTTTGGAGTCTCCCTGGTCCGCTCCAATAGTTTGGAGATTTTAAGATGTTTCACCCCATTAGTTTGGCAATAATTAGATACTTCATCCCATTCAGGTGTCATATTTTTTCCTTGAAATCCTGGTGAGCAATAACGAGCCTATAACTTAGAAATCGGCCTTCAGCCAGGACATTTTTCTATCGAAAAATTTACAAATTTAGCTTGAGAGGACGTGGGTGGCGTTAGTTTGAGAGAAGTCTGGGAAGGCCCTGTTGTTAGCTTAGGGGACAAACTAAAATATATTGCTCAAAAATGGCAAAAGCAAGCAAAATTTTAATAATAATCATACAAATTATGATAACCCCCAACTGTCCCCAAGTCATTAGACCAGATAGTGTTAAGTGCAGTAGAGGGAAAGGTATGCATGTTACAGACAAAGGGACATATTAAACCTGATCATCAGGTAAGAGACTAGTGTACAGTCGCGCTAATAAGTGATGTCTCGGCACCAAGTATGTTTTGATCAATAATTGGTATCAGCAATACCTAAGCTTCATTTCTTCATATCGAGTGAGATATATAAACATTTTCCTACACTTACCACCCTATTCAACATCTGACAGACATTAATACAGCACAGAGCAAGCCAAACGTAATGACAGCTGGGACATGACTTATTAGTTATTAGCACGACCGTACTCCTGTATTCACCTCCTCTGGTCTGCTGAATTACTGTTGTAGAGATTAGTAATTTCACACCGGGCAGAAGACAAAAGTGACACAAGGTCTTAACATTGTCAATTCACTATCACTTTATTTTATCCAAATTACGGTTACTAATTTACTGTAGTGTATGCAGAGGCTTCATGTGGAACAGTGGACATTATACATGGATGACAGCCATAAGGTTGTGTGATTGATTCTGTGCTGGACAAAAGTATATGCTATGGGTGGTTTGTTCACACCATCAACCTTGTTATAGTTACTAAGCAGGTCAGTGGGCATAGTTCAACAACTCCATATAGTCAAATCAGCCATAATGTTCAACAGAAAATGAACAAAAAACAGACCAAGAAAAGAGTGATCATTTCAACCAAACAGGTAAATTATTCACCAAGAGACTGATGATACGTGTGTGTCTCTTTTATTCCCCGATCAGACTTTTGGCGAGCGGTCATTTGGGTGGATAGGTGGCCCGTTGATGATAATAGCCGTTACGCTGTCCACTTTTGGGGCGGCTAACGGTACAGCGTTCGCCTCGTCCAGGTCGGTTCTAAATGTTCATGGATCTCACGCTGTAAAAATTTGGGGGTTCGACACTATGTATATATAGCACAATGTGGGTGGTACAGCATCGTCTTATGAACAAAAATATTGAAGTATATGTGCTTGCAATTTGATTATACTGTACTGTACATTACTAATTAGTATGTATGTATGTACAGTATGTATATATGTATGTATGTAGGCTATGTATGTACAGTATGTATATACTCAGGCACATACCCCATAGCTGTGGGTGGCCGACTCGAGACAAAGCCCGAACAGAAAAAAACAAAAAAATCAACTAAAATATATATATATATAACTCATACATTGAGTGTCGGGGGGGTCATGCATGTACAGTATTTGTGTGTTGTTTGTCAGTGCTTGGCAGAGCGGTGAGTGACATGAGTGTGATATGTATTTGTGGTTTTTTGTCCAGTATATCTGTGGATTTGTTTGGGGCTATTGTAAGTCTGTTTGTGGTGAACTAGGCATGAAGTGTGTGA
This sequence comes from Paralithodes platypus, assembly GCA_032716605.1. Taxonomy (NCBI): domain Eukaryota; kingdom Metazoa; phylum Arthropoda; class Malacostraca; order Decapoda; family Lithodidae; genus Paralithodes; species Paralithodes platypus. The sequence goes on along the minus strand of CM064548.1, from coordinate 4,961,130 downwards.
AGGTATGGTTGTAGAAGATTAGTGGCCGTGTTTGCGTCCTGGTGTGTGCATGAGAGTGTAATGTTGTCTGCATAGGTGGCTATTTGTATTTGTGGTATATGTAGTGGTGTCTGTAATGGTGCATTTGTGGATTGGAGCAGAACTGTGGGTAACTGGTACCCCGATAATAATTAATTCCTGGTCTCCAGTCACTCTTGGTAGAATCTAGTCTATTTCATTTAACAAGAATGGAATACTCATAATATTGGAGACTTAATTATTGTATATAGAAATCTCTAACTAACCTCTGCTGCACATTTGCTGGTTATTCCTTTTACTTTTACTTGGGCTTAGGGTATTTCTTCTCAGTGAATCCTATTTCTTGATTTCTTTTCTATATCTTTTTGTATTAATATATTTGTTATGATCTATCGCGCCTTTTCCATTATCATCACTGCCTACCATAATCTGAATAAGGAAGAGAACTCGTATTGTATACACTTATCTATCTAATTTTAGTACCGTACTGTACAGTATAATATCTATTTATTCACAAATGTCATCTTCACCTTTAAACTTTTTATTGACTAATAATGATTAAGCAAGCAATTATATGATACTAACTCAACCTAAGAAGGATATCTCATACTGCAAGGATAGCGGATTTTTTTTTTTCTTACCGGTTTGCCTCTCAAAGTTCCTTCCTTAACCCGTCCAGCCCCGGCTAGTTTTGTAATGTTTGTTCACCAGAACCCGGCCGGTTTTCAAAAAATGGTTTTATTCCAGAAACAATAGCGAATGGGTTAGGAATGAAGGAAAAACCACGAAAAACCGCTCAAAAAGCTTAAAGAATGGTCCTACAGAGCCCCCGAAAATGTATTTTACAAGAGTAAAAAATTGAAGGCAATTACCCCCAAAAACCAGGTTATTGCGCGCTCACGCGCACGCACGTGGACTTTGAGAGTTTTCAACCATTGGCACGGTTGCGTGGGATACGTACACAGTTCCCATACAAATCTGAGCCCTCTTGATTGGCTACACCTGAGGTTACGGTCGGCGCAATTAGGGTGACGCGCCAGGCGCGTCTCTGGGGCTGTGCGTTACATACATCGCCGACGCATCAGGCGCGTCGCTGGGGCTGTACGGGTTAAGCTGAAATAGTGGTGAGTGGTAGATAAAATAAGGAGTTGTCATCTGATTGAAAGGGTTGGCATAATGGAAAGTGAGTGGCATTTCTGGCGGATACTGTACACTACTATCTTGATATCCCTCACTACATACCTGTTAATTCTCTGTACAGGCACCCCTCACTAAAAGTCACCTCATTTTAAGTTGTTTCATGATTACACATGATTACGAAGCATGGACGTTGGTTGAGAGACTCAGACCAAGAGTGAGAGCAGTGGAAATGAATTACCTAAGGAGTGCGTGCGGAGTTACATGGAGGGATAGACATAGACAGACTAATGAGGAAGTAAGAAGGAGGTGTGGTGTGGAGGTAGATGTGCGGGAAAGTGTGAAAAGGAACAACTTGAGATGGTTCGGCCATATGGAACGTATGGAAAACGAGAGAATGACTAAGAGGGTGTACGAGAGCGAGGTGGAGGGACAGAGGGGGAGAGGTAGACCGAATATGAGGTGGAAGGATGGAGTGAGGAACTACATGAATGAAGGCGGTGCTGGTTGGGGGGAGGGGCGTCGACTGACTGGGGACAGAGGTGCATGGGGGCGGTTCGTTCGTGGCCACCCCTTCGGGGATCACGGCATCAGGCAATAGATAGATAGATAGATGATTACACCCAACCCTTTGCTATTGCGGGTAATTGGTGCCCTAATTCTACCGCTATAGCGAGATTCGCCATAGCAGAACTGAAGAACTTATGGGAATAATTATAATTGGTGCAGAGGTCCATAATTTTGACCTATTTTTACCCTACTTCTTGCTATTTTCACATTTCACTATTTTTACACTGTTCACTAATTAGGGAACAAAATTCACAGTTATGCTTCATTATTAAGTTGCATACGAGACAAAAAAACATCCAAAATCACAATTAACCCTTTCGCGCACTTATTATTAGAATTAGTTGAATACGAGAATTCTATGTATGAATACTAAACGGCAACCCCTGGACCTGAAAGGGTTAAAAATGGAAAAATATCATTACCTAAAGTAGTTTCATTGAAAGTCTGTATTTTCAGGAACGTAACTATAACTTTAAGTGAGGAATAGCTGTGCTTATCCTATGCTTCCTCGTAATTATCACATTATCATCATATCACTTGCATCATCCTATTCTATTCTTTGCTTCATCCTAACCTGGAGTATTAATGTTTTGGCCTATACATAACTTCTATCCCTTCTGTTTCCTTGCATGCAAATCCATAACTGTAGCCTACATATTTTTGTCCTGTTGGTTGTCCTCTTTATTTACAGTATTTCTTCTTATTTATTTCAGTCTGCATTATATATATATATATATATATATATAAAATTATCTTGTTTTTTTGTTTCTTTTATTCTTAAGGGTAGATTTCCATTAAATTATCTTTCTTTACTCATTGCTTTTATTTGCTTTAAGGCTAAGCGTATTTTTTATTGTATCTGTCTTCACTCATTGCTTTTGATTGCTTATTTTTCTTTGGGTATCTACGGGTTACTCTACGGGCCCTTCTCTCTTTCCTCTCCCTCTCCCGCTGCTATACTAGACCTTCGGGAACCGGGTGCTGGGTTGGGCGGCCTTCCTCATGCCCTTGGCCGTCACCCTCTCCACTTTCGGGGCGGCTAACGGCACAGCATTCACCTCCGGCAGGTAAACAAAACACTCTAAACTACCTCGGCATGGGGGTGATTTCTTCTGGAGTGATCAATTGGTATACAGTACTGTACAATACAGTACTATTTTCTCTCTCTCTCAAGATTAAGTCGTGGTTTTACAGTAATAGTCTATTGATAAGGCTTGGCTAAAAATGTAAAAAAAAATAGTGATATCTGCATTTAATCAATATGCAAATAAGAGTTGTGTGGATTCTGAGCCATAAATCAGATGCCATACCCAAGTGCAGTACTGTATACCTTGTGTGATGAATATCACATGCTTGTCTGCCTCTTATATTATCCATTTAAAGCTTTCCTCTATACTGTATCTTAAAATTCTTTAATTATATATGGCTATTATTACATAATTTTATGGATATCTGAAGGATAAAGTCTGGCAATCAAGCTGTAAGAATGATCTCAATTAACCTTTAGCACCCACACCACCTTCCTAAATTGAATAAAATTGTCTACTGATAGCCAGAAAAAAGGAGGACTGCTTACTGAATACTATTACCCTATTAAAATTCAGTCAGCTCCACACTATAAGCTGGCTATTAGTGATATGTGTTATTGTTGGTTGATATAAATGGGTAAGCTTCATGTAATGTCAATAAAATAGCCTCTCTTAAATTATAATAAAGATTAATTGAGCTAAATGGCTTTGTGGAGTTGATATTCATATGCTATATTTCAGTTGGTACCGGTAAGTACTGTATGGTATTGAGAAAAAAAAAATTACATTATGGCAAGATATCAAACACTACATTAAATTAGAGAAACATAAAATAAGTGACAAATGCTTATACTGTACCACTTGTCATCTGATATTGCTTGCAGTATTCAATAAACAATTAAAACAGTCCTATCACTATTGTCAACCCCTAAGTAAAAAATAATTTTAAGTTAAAAAAATAGTCATATACAGTACCGTACAGTACAATACAGTACAATAGTCATATACAGTACCATAGTCATATACAGTACCATACAGTACAATACAGTACTGTATGCTTATCTTCTATATTGTATTGTTTGATAGGTCTTCGTTTAAGGGGGGTCACTGGCTTTTTTTCTTTTCTTTTCTGGGTTTTATCTCTCTTTCCCTGGCTTGTATCCATTCGGCCCCATTCAGCCAACTGTTTTAAGACGTTTATCCCCCTCCAGGTGTCGAAATCTTCCTGGCGAGCGATAGCGAGCTAACATTGTTTGGAGAAATCCGGCTTCGCCGGAGAAATTTTTCTATCGAAAAATGTACAAATTTAGCTTGCTGTAAAAACAAAATATATATAAGCTGGCTCACGGTAGAAAATATTGACACCTGGATGGGGGTAAACGTCTTAAAACAGTAGGCTGAATGGGGCCGAATGGATACAAGCCAAAGAGAGAGGGAGAGAAAGAGAAAAAAAGCAAGGTGGACCCCTTAAACTGAATGCATACTTATATTTTTAACATCCATTTATAGTTTTGGGATGTAATATGTAAACACATTACAGTATACAGTATTAATTACTTTATTTAAGTAAATACATTATTGTACATATATATTATACTTATAATAATGAAGACACTAAAATATTAGTCATAATTATAAACAAAAATGCCAATCTGTCTATTTTGCAAAACTAAAATAATGTAAAACATACTATTTTACTTTACACTGCTCTACTTCTGGTTTATAGTGAAATCTTTGCAGTGCTTGACCGCATCACCTGTATATTTAACACATAGTACAGTATACTGTACTTTGCTTATTTTTTTACCTGGCTTAATCTATGAGGCTGTGTACTGACTTCCCTGACCACCTGACAGACTGTGCTTCGTGGCGGCGCGTGAGGGACACATGGTGGACGTACTGTCATACGTACATGCCAGGAAGCGTACACCGTCTCCAGCACTCCTCTTTAATGTGAGTTTCCGGATGTCTTCCTTCTTGCTAAGTTAACATTTAATCTCTGAAAAATTTTCTTAACCTTCAAAAACCCTCTAGTGGCAGCCATAATCTTGCACTTTGTCTAACTAAATTCATGGGACGTTGGGGTCAAAATGCCTGGACACACGTAGTTTAACCCACCAGACCCGGAAGGGTCTACTTCCCATAGCCATTTTCTGACTGTACCTTGATCATAATTCTTATTTCTAACTTTTTTCTTGAGTGGTGAAGGCAGTGGGGCCATAATGGTGTGCCCCATGTTTCCCTAGTGTCTTACTCTCACAGCCCACTGGCACAAGTTGGCCTTTCTCTCTGGCGTAGGGATGCGGCGACCCCACCGCCCGCCACTTTGGTGGTGCAATCAGCCTCTGGAGCAGTGGACCACTGGTTACTATTTCCAGAAAATTCCTGTGCTTGGTATGCTTCCAGCCAGGGCCCCACTGGGGTAAATAAAATAGCAAAACAGTGGTGGAACTGCCATCCGGGTGAGGGACTGCTCTGGGTCTGCTCCTTCAGTGTTCATGGTTATAATCCACATAGTGGAAATGGCACTGTGGAGTGGGTCAGTCGGGGCATCTCTGGGAGCCTGGAGGCAGTTTCTGCCATGGCCATCCCTTTTGGGGCGCTTCCTCTGGAAGCAAGGCGTCAGATTTGATGATGATGATGATGATGATGATGATGACCCGGAAGGGCTCTTACGAGAACATTAGCTATTGCCACCATGGGACCCAGATGGCCTCTTGAGCAGCCTACAAGTTAATCTAAGGCTTAAAATAACTTAAAACTGCTCTAGAGAAAGTTTTGTTGTCTTGGCGGGTCGGCCGTATAACCAACAAAAACAAGAACACACAGCCAGCCAGTCATGTGACTCCTGCTTGCAAGCAAGCCTTACATAAGCTTGTACTTGCTGAACCTGAGTCCCAAAAGATGCATGAAAGCAAACGACAGTGACTTAGGAATGGTTACAATGGTTAAATATATCAGATATCAATAATCAATTATCAAATAATCAATATTATTACATAATACATAATAAATAATCCATAATCAATAATCAATACTAAATTGTTGAACGAATATAAACAGACCGTAGCCGCGGTCGGCAGAGCGGCGGTGCCGCATTCGGACGAAGCTTGGAATTCCTGGCTAACTCTCGGTCATATTTCTCACTTTACACAATAACCACACAATGTAGTGTTCTAGTCTTCACCCATCACATGCCAATGCCCATATCTGCCTCTGGTATGTATAAACACTTGGTTAGGCCATTTATTTGCAGAGATAGGAGTATTGACAAATGCCGATAATCGGGAGGAAACACAGAATCATAGACTTTCGTCCGCCATACTGACCTAGGCTTATTTATATTCAACATCAAAACTGAACCACTTGGTCTAGACTTCTAGTTTTCACCAAACGCAAGACAACAACGACAACTGCTGCTGGATATATATATATACAGTATAAGCTAGGTTAGGCAATTTTTTTGCATATTTATGAGCGCACCAAAATGCTGAGAATTCGACGAAATAGCTGGGTCCTATGTTGGAGGTTAGGTTTAAAGGGGCCGAACGCCGAGGGTTAAAGCAGTCCAAGTCATAGGATGAAGGAAAGATTGATTGAGAGTTCCAGAGTTCACTTGTTGAGCAGAAGAAAGATTGAGAAAATTTGCTAATTCTTGGGTTGGAGAGCTGGACAGAAATGGAGTGGAATTGTGTTGAAAGTTGGGTGCATCTCACTCACTGTAAGAATGGGGGTATGCACTGAGAGAGCTCTGAAGAACACTGATTGTTGTAATAGAAGAATGAAAGAGATTCAGCATTGCGGCGTGTAGAAAGAAATTGTAGGGAACTAGTACAGTAAGAGGAAGCGAGTTGATGAGGCGAAATGCTTTTGACTCTATCCATTCGAGAAGTGCAGTATGGGTAGAACCTCCCACACATGCGAACAATTCTCAATACATGGGTGAAATGTGCCCCTATACAGAGCAAGAAGCTATGAAGAGGGTCAGAAGGCTGTACTGGAGAGACAGGACAGGTAACAGTGACATGATTATGATCAGAGGAACCCAACGGAGGGAGAAGATCTACAGTGTAAGCAGAAGGATCATTAGAGGTTAGAAATAAGTTAAGGATGTGCGGTCCAGGATACGGGTGGGGTGTTGAACTAACTGCTCTAGGTCATTTAGGATAGAAAAGATGTAGGCGGCTTGTTCACCTTAGAGGAGAGATAAACAGCAGACATATTTAATAAGAGAGTGACAAGATAGCTTAAGCCAGAGAGTTGACAATTCAGTCAAAGTTGAGAACACGAGAGTAATTAAGATTGTTGCGTACGTACACACAACATCCACCTTTGGCTTTGAATTGAGGATAGAGATAGTAGGAGGATACAGAGAAGGGTTTACTGTCTGTTGCCTTAGACAACTGGGTTTCGGTGAGGAAAAGTTAAGTCAGGTTTGGTAGAAGAGAGATAATGTTCCGTAGAGAGGAAGGTAGAGGAAAGGACGCGAATGTTACATAAATTGAAAGATAGAGTAGCAGGAAGAGGCTTGAATGTAATTTCAAATTATAATTTGCCCAGGCTGGTAGCGAACGCCGTTATTAGTTTGGCCTCTTCGGTATGGGGGTCTTGTCTGCAGATTAAGTGTCAGTATTGCAATATTTGTTTGTTCAAGAGTTCTTTCCAGGCCAATGTGATGCACTAAAACACCTGGTGCTCGAATTTCAAAGTTTGGAGGTTGAATCCTATTAGTGGATTCTTACGATACATTATGTTATTTCATGGAATAGCTGTTTGTGTAAGTAATTATAATTGTGATCAAGCAGACCTTAATAGATTAAACATTATGCAATCAATCAATTTCAAAGTATGGTTTCTACTCTATCACCTACCACACCTTCCCACTCTGAACCTGTTTTGGTGACTAAATGGCATTACGATAGGGCAGACTGGGAGGGTCTTCAGGGTTTCTTTATTGATATTCCCTGGACCTCTTTCTTTTCTAATGATGCACACTCCACCTTGAGCCACATACAAGATTTTGTAAAAATTGGAATGGAAACTTTTATTCCTCATCAAAAGTACAGTAAAAGATCTAATTCTAGGTACCTAAATGGTTTGACCATAATTGTGCTAGAGTAACTGAACAAAAAGCAATAGCCTACAATGCATACACAAGATCAAAAACTCATGAAGCCTTTAATTACTTTAGAAACATCAGAAATCATGCCAAAACTGTATTAAACCTAACTAAATCAAACTTTCTCCACAAGCAGGCAAATAAACTTCTAAATAATCCAAATGATAACAAAATATTTTGGTCTACTCTTAACTCATTTAAATCCAACTTCACTACTGCTTCATCCATTCCACCATTAAAATCTCCGACTGGCAATCTTGTAAGTGACCCACGAGGTAAAGCTAACCTTCTTGCGGATATTTTCTCCACCAACTCAACCTTAGATGAAATAAATCAAGATGTCCCTGTACTTAATTTTAATTCGCCTGAAATTCCCTCACTTAAGATCCACACCAGACATGTCAAAACTATTTTGCAGAATCTCTCAGTAGATAAGGCTCCTGGTCCAGATGAAATTCCTCCAATAGTACTTAAGAATTTCTCCTTGGTGCTCGCTCCTGTATTGGCAAAAAATTTCCGTCTGAGTACTCATACCTCATGCTTCCCAGTACCCTGGAAAGAAGCAAACATCCATCCAGTTCCTAAAAAAGGTGCCTCTTCAGATCCATCAAACTACAGACCAATAGCTATAACTTCCACTCTTGGTAAAGTCTTTGAAATTATATTAAATAATCACATAATTAAGCATCTTGAGAATAATAAATTAATCAGTGATAGGCAATATGGTTTTAGACGATGTCGATCAACTGCAGACATGCTTTGTCTTCTTATGCATCAAATCAACCAAGCTACAGACCAACATGGTGAAACACATACAATAGCACTGGATATATCAAAGGCATTTGATAGAGTCTGGCATCAATCCTTATTGTCGAAGATGTCACACTACGGCCTTGCATCATTAGTTCCACTAATTTCTTCTTATCTTCATAACAGAAAAATATGTGTAATGGTAGATGGCCTTTATTCTCAATTTCACTCAATAAATGCTGGTGTTCCCCAGGGATCAGTTTTGGCTCCAATTCTGTTCCTCATTCATATCAATGATCTCATATCTACCACTCATAATCCAATACATTCCTACGCAGATGACTCAACACTCCACAGTTCCTTCACATTTACCAATTCTTTCACCCAACCCGATCTTATGAATTCAAAAATAAACACTGCAATTTCTCTGAACCAGGACCTTTCTAGAATTGATGGATGGGGACAAAAGAATCTAGTTTCCTTTAATGCACAGAAAACCAAATACATTCAATTTTCTAACCGACAGAATCTCACTGACTCCCATATATTTTTTAATGATGTAAATATTCCCACTTCCCCTAGTATTGACATTCTCGGTGTAACATTAACTACTAACTTGAGCTGGACACATTATGTTAGAAGCATTGCTAAGAATGCCTCTAAAAAACTGGGACTCCTGTACAGAGTTCGAGAATTCTTCACTGACGAGCAGTTGGCCATGATATATAAAAGTCATGTGCGTTCTCAGATGGATTACTGTTCACCTCTGTGGGGTGGAAGTGGAGTGGTTGCATTGAGGCAGTTGGACAAAATTCAAAATAAAGCTATTAGATTAATCAATAACCCTGCAATCACACAGGACCTTCCTACATTATCCATACGAAGAAACGTTGCATCCCTTGCATAATTCTACAGATATTTTCACAGTAATTGTTCCGAGGAACTTGCTTCAATTGTTCCGCCTCTCCACATCTTTCCGCGTAGAACTAGGGCAGCTGAGAGCGCCCATGAATTTACACTTTCTCCTCCACAATGCAGAACTTCTGCTTATCAGAATTAATTTATCCCCAGAGCTACTACTCTTTGGAATTCACTTCCCTCGAATTGCTTTCCACAAACTTACAATCTGCAAATGTTTAAATCCAGTTGTTACAAACATTTTATTAATGGAGGATGCCTTTAGGCACATGGACCTTTTTGTTTTATCTGTGTTTTTCCTTCCTCCGTTCATTGTCTCTTTAAAAAAAAAAAAAAAAAAAAAAAAAAAAAAAAAAATCTTTAATTAGAACTACTGTACCTATTTAAATTGTGTAATAATTCCCCAATTCCCCTGCTGACTATCCCTCCCCTTCTACAGGCCACCATAGCCCTGATTATGGTGATACCGTCGGACATTGGGTCGCTGATTGACTTCTTTAGCTTCACGGCGTGGATCTTCTACGGGGGCGCCATGGTGGCTCTCCTGCTGCTGCGCTATTCCATGAAGGACGTATACCGCCCATACAAGGTAAGATATGACTCCTGTAGTCTTAAGGCAAAAGCAAACAATTGATTATGCCAGCATTTTTGTTTTAAGTGATTTGGTGGGATATCTTCAAAACGCTGTCGTGGTGCAATGCATAAGTACAGTAAAAGTCCTTTAATCCGACGACCGATGATTCGAATCTCCCAATAGTCCGAATTTTTCAATTTGAGGCCAAATCCGAATTCACCCGATGGTCCGAATTTCAAGAAGTCCCAAAGTCCCCTTTTTGAGGCATTAGTCCACTCAAATGACACATAATGGAGCACACACATATCATATGTTCATGAATTCACTTTAAAAGTTTACCATTGTAATTGTAGCCTATTACCTACTTCAAAAATTATTACCTATGTAGTCGATTCCGAATCAATAAGGGAGTTTGAAAGTAATCTTGATAAAGCATGGGGAAGACAAGATTTGAAGTTTGATTATAAAACAAAAATACAGAATAGTAAAAATGTTGCGTCTGCTACCGCCGCCGCCAACACCGTGAACGACCGCAGCAGTGCAAGTACTGGTACTGAGCTGGATACACAGGCATAGTTTGCCTTTTTCCAGAGGATCTACTGTAAGAAACTGTAAGAAACTGTACTGTAAGAAAACATTCAGATTAATGGTCAAAGGAAGCTACTGATATAAACGTAAACACCACATCGTCTGCTAGAGAGTTTGTTTTGCTCTTGAACGCATCCTTGGGACGCTCCGATGCGCTACTGGCTTGCACCGCATCGTCTGCAAGCGCATTCAGTCTTGCGCTTGAAAACGCACCTTTGGACATTCCGATACGCTACTATTTATAGTTCAGTGATCGGAGCGTCCCAAGGGTGCTTTCAAGAGCAAGACAAACTCGCTAGTAGACGATGCGGACAGTGGGGAGGTGTGGTGGAGTGGTCTTGCCACTGGCCTGGTAATCCAAAGGTCCCGGGTTCAAATCCCGATGTATCAATGGGAAGATATTATTGGGATGGAATTTGTGCTGTACCTGGTATCAGTGCATTACCACAAGCCCACCGAAACGTCAATAAAATACCCTCATTGTTCCCTGATTAAATAGCACTGTATGAATATTCCCATATTCAAAATATGCTATAGGGGGGGCAATGCCTGGTGAGTTATCTGCTCAACAGGTGGCGTTGTGTGTGTGTGTAAGTGTGAGAGTCCGAGTGTAGGGGGTGAGACAGTGAAGCACGGGAACGAGGTGGCTTCAGAGATGGGGTCGTTTCGGGCCATGAGTGAGCACCGTGCCTCATGTGAAGGCAAGATGGCAGGTGCTCGTTGTACTCTACGTGCTTCACATGTCTCACTCCCTAGACTGGAACAAGACCTCACGGGCTTCACTGTTCATTGTAAAGCGGTGAATGTTAAGGCTCTCAGCCTATGCCCGAGAGGAAGTAAGTTGGAATATAGGGAGAAAAAAAAAAAAAAAAAAAAAAAAAAAAAAAAAAAAAAAAATTGTGTTTACGTTTATATCAGCAGATTCCTTTGACCATTAATCTGAATGTTTTGAAGTAGGTAATAGGCTACAATGACAATGGTAAACTTTTGAAGTTATTTCATGAACATATGATAGGCCTATGTGTGCACCATTGTGTCATTTGGGTGGCCTAATGCCTCAATGTTTTAGTCAGGCCATTAATACACAGGTTCATAGGGGTAAAGTCCGATAATCCGAAAAATCCACTAATCCGAACGAGGGCCGGTCCGGTGTGAGCATCCTAGGTTCGAATCCCCGGACTGCCACATGTGTTTGTTAATTTCATTAATCGAGTTTAGAAGTAAAGTTGGTTGGTGGAGAGAACATAATAATTATCTGTACCAGTAGCAAATCATGCCTGCTCGGAGTGACTGGTACGGGATTTTACAAGTAACTCCGACGATGCTGGTCTTGCGTATCAGTACCTGAGGGACGGTAGAGGGAAAGACAGAGAGAGGGGAAGTAAGAAATATATACAGTAAAAATTAAAATGCTCAGTTAAACAGATAATACAGAATAAACAAATAATACAATTTAATATGGTTATATGACATGTTAAGATCAGGATACTGTAGGTTATGTTGATGCTATGGTAATGTAACTTTTCCCTCTATCAGCAGGTATGGAAAAGGTTCTTATAATAAAAACAATAGTATGATTGATAACATATTGGCCTAGTAGTAGCTATAGAAAAATAAATAATTAAAATGGTATTGGTACTGGTAAAAAAAGTACAGTAGATACTGTATAGCTTCCACCTTTATCAGCATCTATGGAAAAGGCCTTAAAATTACATCTTTGATTTATATTATAACTTTATCCTATAATGGTAAGAATGAAAAAGGTAATTTAATTAGAACGATTATATTATAGCATAACTTCTCCTTCTATTCACAGCTTTGGAAAAGGCCTTGAAATGAAAACGATGATAAAGTTCCGCTAATATAACTTTTCCTTCTATCACCAGGTACCAATCATCATCCCGATCTTGGTGCTGCTGGTGTCGATATACCTGGTGGTGGGGCCCATCATTGACTCCCCGCAGATCGAGTATCTCTATGCCACCTGCTTCATTGTCGCAGGACTCTTCTTCTACTTTCCCCTTGTCTACATGAAGAAATCTGTGCCCGGGATGGGTAAGTGGAGAGGATGGTAGGGGAGATAGGACTAGAAAGGCTAAGGCTAAGAAAGAAATATCAATAGGAATAGCTGGTGCAAAGATAATTCAGTACTACAGTACATGGTGGTGCTGAATTTGGTTGCCTTGGGTTTGATGTCCTATCCCTAGGCTCAAGTAACCGAATACAGTGGCACCCTACATACAAGTTTAAAGACCACTTCATCCACAAAGAGTGTGGTTTCAGACTCACGTCCTAAATGGCGGCATTCTAGGCGACTCTGTTTTGGGCTGCCTCTGTCGTCAGATTCTTAACGTTCAGATTGGAGTACCTGATCCCACATCATTGTAGGTCTATCCCTATGTGCATCTCCCCTCACGTTCATAGTCCGGCATTTCTTCACCCAATTATGATCATCCATTCTCTCCAAGAGTCCAAACCAGCCAAGTCTACTTATGTGTATCCCTTCACTGTTATTCCTAATACCCAGACGTCCTTTTAATTCCTTACTCGATACCCCATCCCTGAGGTTAACCCCACATATCTATTTTACCATTCTCTTTTCATTCCATTCCATTCTACTAAAATCTTCCAGGATACCAATAGAATGGAACGCAACATTATGAGAATGGCGAGATAGATGTGTGGTGCCAAACTGCAAGATAGGAAATCTAGTGACGAGTTGAGGTTAGGTATCAAGAGTAATCAGTAATGAGATGCGTACTGTACTAGCAGGCTTGGATGGTTTGGACATGAAAGGATGGATAAACTAAGTTGGGGGAAAAGATGCAAGTCCGTGAACGTAGAGGGAGCTGCACAAAGGGGCAGACCAAGAAAGACGTGAGATCAGACCTTACAGTCTGATCTTGAATTTAAAAACCTGACAAATGAGGCACACCGCCATTAGGATGTGAGACCAGAACTGCACTTCGTGTGGAACAATCTGTCTTTAAATATATGTATGTACAGTATGTAATATAACTGGCCATGTCTCCGAGGGATAGGTCATTGCACTCCTAACACACGAAGCAAGCATACACTTTAACTTTGTGGTGAAGTGGGAGTCATCTCATGGTCATGAGAGGCATCTGCTCGCTGAACTTCTACCAACCGTTTTTGACTCTAGCAATGGAACCAGCTGCAGCGCCACCTCCGGCAGAAATCGTATCGCCCAAGTAGCAAATTATATTCACACACTCCAGATTTGCACTGGAGTGTGAATAAATTAGAAGTGTAGAAGAATAAAGATCTCAGCTATCAGTGATCACATCAAAGCTTAGGTGATAGAATAGCACTGGAGAGAAGTACTGTAAGAGGAAAACAATAGATGAATTATAAGGAGAAAAATATACTGTACATATACTGTAAGCATATAAAGATGAAAATGTTTGTTCGAAATATAGATAAAACAGAATTATATCTTGTTATTCATATGACACTTATCTATCAATATCTTACATTTTGAATCCCATTACGCCATCAGACGGTAGGCCTACACTAGGACCATACTGCTGGGAAAGTGTAGATAGCAGAGAACTCTTTATGATCACTTGAACAATCAACTATAAGTCTCATGCAGCATAATAATTTTAGATAAGGATTTCATGTTACAGTACCTACACAAGCTTAGAGAATCATTATACATAGATATGTATAAATTAGAACGAAACATAATGTTTCATTCCTTTTTCCCCCAGTAGGCCTACAAGCTTAAAGAATCAATATAAATTTACATAAGAAGACATCATAATATTTCCTTGCTTTTCTCCCCCAGGTTAACCCTACTAATTCTCTTCTTTCTCCCACAGGACATGTGACAACCTTCTTCCAGCTCCTCCTTGAAGTCATACCCACGGAAGTCATGCCCGATCCCTAGTGTCCACCAGCCCTGTACTGTAGTGGTACCTTGTGGGGGGGTAGCGGTAGATGTGTGGTAGGAGGCGTGGGTGGTAGTGATGATAGGATGAATGGGTGGTATTAGTAAAGAGAGTGGGTGGTAGTGATGGTAGAATGAATGAGTGGTAGTGACGGTAGGATGAATGGGTGGTATTAGTAAAGATAGTGGGTGGTAGTGATGGTAGAATGAATGAGTGGTAGTGACGGTAGGATGAATGGGTGGTATTAGTAAAGATAGTGGGTGGTAGTGATGCTAGAATGAATGGTTGATAGTGGTAGATCTGTGGTAGGGGGGAGTGGGTGGTAGGATGAATGGGTGATAGTAATGGTAGGGGGAGTGAGTGGTACTGGTAGTGATAGGAGGAGTACGGTAATGATAAGGATAGAGGTAGGGTAATTGGTGATAGTGATAGTAGGGTCAATGGGTGGTAGCAATATATGTGGTAATGGTAGTGTGTGACAGTGGTAAATATGTTAGAAGAGGGTGGTAGTTATGGTAGGAGTGGGTGGTAGTTATGGTAGGAGTGGGTGGTAGTGGTAGGAGGGGTGGTAGTGGGAGCGTTAGTATTGGAGATTGTTTTATCATTCCAAGAAAGTGTGGGTTTGCTTATCATTACCATCAGGTTAAGGAGGCAAATGGTGAAAGACTGGTGGCTGTCATTCCCTGAGCCACACACACACACACACACACACACACTAGCAAGTAAGCAAGCGTGTAATGTAGTAAACAGCACTGACATAGATACATACATACATCCGTACATACAGTTTTGAGTGATATGCAAATACAAGTCAATCTCATACAATACTTGCATCAATCAATCAATGGGGGCATATGTCGTGCCAGTGCGTAGCTGCACTCACCCTCCAACTCCACTCCGGGGGATCCTCCCGGGCGAGACTCCAGGCATCTGCCCGGCCCATATCAAGTACTTGCATAGCATACATAATAAAAATTATTTGTATGAAACAACAATTCCCAACGATGTAGCGCAAAAGATGTTGCAAGACGAGAATTATTTTGGAAATACTGTACCGGGTATGTTCAAATATACATAGACCTAATGCTTTATCTATATATTATACTACATACAAATATGAGTTTTTAGGGTTACATTTATATATTTATGTAAAACACAGTACCATAACCTTTTGTCTGTTCAGATTGACATTTTGTCTCCTATTTCTATCAGAGCAATGATTGTCTCAACATTTCTTGTAGGATTATGTACCGGTAAGATACAACAATATCAATAAGAAATGTTGAAATATAGTTGACTTGTTAAAAATGCCAAAAAAATATATAATTATTATAAACAAATAAATATAAATTAAAATGTTGTATGTGTACTTACAAGAGGTTTATTGTACGGTACTTTGCGGACACAGATTTTTAATACCTGTACACTATTAAGAGTTTTTCACTGTACTGCTAACAATCTCAATACTTCTAATGACGAACCTGAAATGGATTAGCTACTATGTGATAAAAGGAAGGGGAGACGAATGATAGGACATTAGTTTTCTCATTGTAAAAAGACATAGATGAACCATATTTTGCATCGTTGTTTGTATAGTCAGCCAACAAGACTTGCCGATAGCCGCTCAGAAAATATGATTAGACTGTCCACGCATCACATTAAATTTGTCACACCATAAAATCATCCTTTCATCTATGCAAATATAAAATTATAAAAAAAACACATACATAGAAAAATACACCAAAAAAACGAAGGCATCTTATCCAATTTTTCAGTGGCCGATCTGCAAGTCTGAACACCCTAGATGCTATAGATGAGAACGGCCTGCCAGTATTAGTTTCCACATGGTCTGTAATCAGTATTTGAGAGAGAGGGGGGGGGGGTCATGATTAGCTAGGCTGAATCTAGGCCACTATCATGAGGACATTTTTAAAAGAATACTCCAAGAAGCCCATAGTGTTATTTTATTTTTGCCATTTTTACATATGCCATTGTAGTATGTTTGTACCCCATTAATTTAATTTCATTAATCGAGTTTAGGAGTAAAGTTGGTTGGTGGAGAGAACATAATAATTATCTACCTGTTATGCAAATCATGGAGGTAAACACTTTAACTAAAACTATGTCTCTTAATTTTATTTTTTTACCTTACATCTACATTACTGTATATTGGAATTTTATATTACTGTACTAGTATACCTATAATTTCAAGTACAGCACTGAAATTTTAATTAATAACTGGATTTGTATTAAATTACTTGTTGAAAGCACTGTTTAACCCTTTCAGTATACCATAACATATTCTTTCCTTTTATTTTGGCTATTATTAGAGATTTTTTTTTAGCTTAGGAAGGGTTTATAGGAGTCAAAGAGTTAATGCAGGTATATAATTTACTACTCCTTTGATTGCTGGATGTACCGGTACTTCCTATGCTGTGTATAGTCATCCAATGTTAGCAAGAATAAAATAATGAAAAGCCCCATTGTACTGCTAGCGTTAACTTGTACTATAATGCCAAGTAAGGGTGTGCCCAGTGAATATTACTCTTTCTCAATTACAGTACAGGTCTCCCTTGATTTACGACTGGGTTACCGGTACGTTCCTGAAAACCTGATGGTAAATAGTAAAATCGAATAGCGAACCCTAAAAATTAATGGGGTAAATTGGGATGCATTCTCAGAGCAGACAAATCCCATACACAAACCCCTAAAAAACCTACAATAATATCGTAAATTGGGGCATCAAATAGTGAGGGAGACCTGTATACCTTCCTACTACTATATTCAGTGCCAATTTGGATATAACTCATCTAAATATATAAAATCAGTGAGAGGATCTAAAATATATAAATCGTTACCTTTTTTTTTTACTACAGTACAGTTAAATAATAAATGTAGAGAAAGAGGATCTACTAAACATTTAAAACTTCCAGACCATAGTTAAATGATCATTAGTACAGAATAAAGCCAGTATCACACTAGAGCTTTTATCGTCCACTTTTTTCAGCAACTCTTATCTGGCAGGTTCTGATAATTACCGGTATACAGTAGGCTTTTATAAGAATTCTGTCATATTAAGGGGGATGGGCATATTTATTTCCTCCTTTATATATATGTTTTTATAATTGTTTAGTTTCCTCCCTAGACCTCTATCAAGCTCAAGAAAAACACCTCCCAAGACCATCCTTCAAGATAAGTTTGTACATTTTTCGATAGAAGAATGTCCCGGCCAGGGGCGAAAGGTCTCCAAATCGCCAAACTAATGGTAGTCTGGGAGGGTCTTAAAATCTCAAAACTAATGGGGCTAAACATGAGGGAGAAGGGTGGCCAGAAAAACCCCCCCATCTCCCCTTAATTAATCTATCTTCACTTTACTTTCTCCTACCAGTGCAAAAAATCCTAGAAATGTTGCCGGAAAAACGTTGATAAAAGCTCCGGTGAGATACCCCCTTAAGTCGTCACCCATGATCGCGATAAACGAAGAGCAAGTCCTGCTTAACATATCCCTGGAACTGTAAATGTGATAAAATACACTTACATTCATATAATGTTAAGAAAGGCTACTAACATTGTGGCCTGAGCCGAGTGTTTTTATTGGTTTCCCTACTTTTGTATCTGCTGCATAGTCACGGCCCATAGTTTCAGTACCGTACTTCCCTGTCTGTTGGGTTGATTAAGTTGAGGTTGAAGAAGAGCCAGGTGGGTGGACATAAGGTAGATCAAAATTATAATGTTTCCCAATGCTTCACAATTACTAATACAGTATCTCACTTTAAAACAATCTGTTGTCGAAAACAGATCAAGGTTACAAGGAATCAAATGAAGGGTTGGGCAGGTTCAGAAGCTTAAACAAAAGGAGGGAGTAGTATGGTTTGAATTGTCATTTTTGCTACGAACTATCTTTAGCAGTCAGATTCCAAACTCAAACCCAGGCAGGGTCATTACCCAGAAAAGAGTTTGAGCTGTAACCATACAAGCCATCAAGTCACGAAAGTCGAATGACGTACCGTATTATGGAACAACTGACTCAACTGACCTAAGCTATATCCACTCGTATGACTTTCCTTCAACCATAGTTTCATCATCCCACAGCCACAGGGGTTAGTATAGACTATAGAGAACTATGAATAGTGAATGTGCAGGTTGTGTTATATAGGCTACATTTCCTCGGTAGATAAAATGAGTTACCCTAGATTTTGTTCATCACTACATGTGCAAGGTGTTATGTACAAACTCTGATATATCTCTGTCAGTTGTCATATCAGCCACACTCCTAAATGGCCACAACCAAAATAGCCTCACTTTCCTAACCTAATCTGACCTAAACTACCAAACCTTGTAATATAATATGATCAAACCAAACTAAGCCAAACCAAGACTGTTTAGGCCTACTACTGTCTGTGGCCATTCTGGTTGTGACCATTTAGTTATGTGGCTGCTTTGACCTGCTTCCTCTCTGTCTTGTGTACTTGAGTGAGTGACAGACTTAGCTTTCTGCAGTACAGTATTGAGGTTTGGAATTTCACTGCTGAATTTGCTCAGTTAACTTTTTGGAACTCTTCATTTTTACTTAGTATATATAGAACAAATATGGCAGTTAGTAACTATTTTAACAAGAATCAAGGTTTAAGATATACTGTACTGTACTGTACAAAATAATATTACAGGGACAGATCAGCATTTAAATACTGTACAGAGCTGTAAAGTGCAGTATGGTAATGTAAATACTGCATATTAATTGTACTGTACACTAATAATTTAATATTAATAACTAGAGGGGTACTTCGTAGAGAACAATTCCTCTGCCTATGCTGGCTGGTTCTATACCACTAATATCATAAGTCTAAATTTCCTTCTGGATCTGAGTTCCAGGATATGATCCAGATCGCCTCCTATTTTGATATATTACCCCATCTGCCCACAAAATTTAATACAAAAAAATTCATAACTTTGTGAGATATCTTGTTTACAGACAAACAATCGGAGGCGAAAACATAACCTCCGTCTAAATTCATTAACAGAGGTAATAATACTAAGAGCTGGTACCATCACTGTCTATTATGATAAGCACCAGTTCACATCAGTGGATTTAATAACCTTCACACTATGTAACTATTTAAAAATTATAGTCTTAATTTAGAATAAATACCCAAGTATCATAGGTTTTTGATAATTTATTAATAAATGCATTATGAGAAGACGACAACTAATGAGGATTAAGTACATTTTAAAATAGCATAATACTCTCAATTAGGAATAATATTTAAAATTAATCACAGTACCAGTACTGTACTGTATACCAATTGCTTGAATATACAGTAGGTGTTCTGTACTGCTATCTATGATCTGCTAGCTTATGTTTTATTTTTACATACTGTATTCTGGACAAGCATAGTAATGTTCAGTATTCTCATATTGGTGACCTACTTATAACTAACATAGAAAGACAAAATCTACGTGGCTCTCGTGCCAATGCAGTATTATGGTCCAATAAATTGCAAATTATATTCTATAAATATGGTTCTTAAAACATTTTGACAAAATTAGTATGACTGCCATCATCTAAATGCCTAAAATTAAAAAAAATCTATACTGATAATGCACTACATATACAGGGGTGCTGATTTTCCTGTATTTCCTCAAAACTCCTGCATTGTGATGTCTGTGATAAACCACACTCTATACCATAACCATCAATTCCCATGTGGAGGCTCAATTAGTACGCTACATTGATAAAATGGTAACTACCTACAATTAGTAGAATTATAATAATAAATGTACAGTAGTATCAATATGAAAGATAGGTACAAACTGTACAATTAATTATATTAATCTAACCACTTGTTTTTCCATTATTTTATTTATATTGAGTATTACATGAATTTATTCAGATAGATTCATACACTAAGTATACATTTAAGATAGTTACAATACATTTAAGATAGTTACAATACATTTTTGCACCAGATTTATTACTCTAACTATAGTTTCTAATCTCTAGTGGGTATTGTTTTATCAAATTCACATATTAATTGAACCACTGTGTAGAAATTGGCTACCCTACCCAAAGCCCACGAAACCACCACAGCTCTATTTCTCCTTCCTCCGCTAGAAGACAAATCTTACAAAACTGATGACCTATGCAACTGAGATGGTTACACTTGGGCTTTAGGAAGGTCGTGCGGGGTTGTGGTATTGAGATAAACAGCCATATTCTTAAACCTTAGGGAAGAATATTGTTTATCTTTCTTTAAAACTACGGGAAGAGTATTGTCAGTCCTTAAAACTGTGCAAAAGGTACCGGGTATTGCCTATCTTTCTTAAAACTGTGGGCATAGCATTAAATATGCTTCCTTAAAACTGTGGGAAAGGTATTGACTATCCTTAAAAATTCAGAAGTTCTTTGCCTGTCCTACAATGGATGATGACTAATAACTGAATGTTGATTTATGGAAGAGGAGTACGGTATATATTACCTATTTTTTATAGATTCTACTTTTTTATTCATCAACGTAAACATTTTCTTAAGGGTCCATTTTAAGAATATGGCCGTACATGTCACTCAGGCTGAGAATGGGCAACTAGACGGGTTATCATACAAGGTTTCCATCAGGCCACCTTAAGAACAAATCATGTCTGACAAAACTGACAGCCTGCCAATTGATTGTATTAACTACAAAAAACAAAAATCAGTTTGATGCCATGAATTATGTAACAATACTAAAAGAGTGAGCTTAAAGGGGTCATACAACTCTTAGCATGCAAAGAATAAAAATGTATATTATTATGTGCACAGGTAAATGTATTAGTTATGATGAACTCTTTTACATTGGCCAACTTCTAAGCCGAGGCAAAACTTAAAGGCACAGATATCTAATGATAAGGTCGGACAGGTTGGGAGAGAGGTATCCTGACCAGGATTCGAACCCTCTCACCCCAGATATATTTGGGAGAGTTGGGCACCGTAACCAATCAGCCATGAGTGGATGGGCGAGTGGTTACGGTGCCCAACTCTCCCAAATATACCTGGGGTGAGTGGGTTAAAAGCACAGCTTTGTTCAGATTTTCTAAAATAACTTAAAACAGCTTTCCAAAAGTTAGGTGTGCTCAACCGTCTCTGTGGGTTCTTCATCCCCGCAAAGTTTCCTGCTCTGTATAGGGGCACAGTGCAACCATGTATCGAGTGTTGTTCGCATGTGTGGGGAGGTTAAACCCATATCACACTTCTCGGAAGGGTAGTCAAAAGCATTTTGTCTCATCAACTGACCTCCTCTCACTAATTCCCTACAATCTCTCTTTACACGCCGCAATGTTGTATCTCTATCACTCTTCTACCGCTATTACAATAATCAATGTTCTTCAGAGCTGTTTCAACGTATACCCTCTCCCTTACGGAGAGTGGAGGGCACCTGCCTTTCAACACACTCCCACCCCCATTTTGTCCAACTCTCAAACCCAAGATTGAACAAATTTTCCCATTCTTTATTCTACTCAACAAGCAAGCTTTGGAACTCTCCCTTAATCTGTCTTTCCCTCATCCTATGACTTAAACTTCTTCAAACTTCGTGTGTCCAGATATTTTGACTCTAACGTACCTTGATTTTGGCTCTGTCACTCTTTCAACATTGGGGGAGACACTTTTTACAGGCAGATTTATCTTGTGTCTCCTTTATTCACATAGGAAAAAAAAAAAAAAAAAAGAGTAAACGACATAAGAATTTGTTTACATGATTTTGTATATTGACTGTACTGGAGGCCTAGATAAGTGATGCTTACTGAAGGTGGCCAAGATAATGCCTATATAGATAACCCCTTTATACCTGTGGCGCTGTGATGAAACTGGCTTGATAGTTGACAACGATAGTTCTGCGAGTAGTGGACCAACATACGGGTAGATGCTTCAAGGGATACTGCCGCAAAGCTTCAGGCATAGGTTTTCAAATTACACTACGGTACTCAATATGATTCAATGTTACCTTTTCAACCAGATAACGCAAGCTTTACTTTAATATAGCTACTATACCTCCAGACGATATTATTCAATTTAAGAGGGATTTATCCAAGTTCTTTCATTCTTAGAGGTCCTTCCCTAGTTGAATAAATTGTCTGCAGGTAACTAGAATACAGTACAGTACTGTAATACAAAATTGGCATCATATGATTGCATGGGTACCGGTAATTAATGAATACAAATTCTGAAGATACAGTAATCAGATAATTCTAGGTTTTGTGCTTTTGGATTAAGTATAAGGATTTTAAAACTGATATGTCAGTACCAGTTCAGGCATCTATTCGGATTTGGCAATACTGTGAATGTGAAGTACATCTATCCTTATGCAGTAAACCCCTTTAATCAGATGACAACTCTTTACTCAAGTATTGATATGCCCTGAGGATTTTATTCAGCTTAGGAAGGGCCTCCAGGAATCAAAGAGTAAAAGGATATCACGTCTAACCTTCTTACTCTACCAGGTCCTTCCTAAGTTGAGTAGCATTATCTGTAGGTAGCTGCAATAAAACAAAAATGGGTGTCATCTGATTGAAAGGGTTCAGTCTTAGTTAGGATTGCATCATTGAGATGATATAAAAGAGCTAACAAATGTATTTACAATTTTACATCCATCCTTTTTCCACCATGCATCTAGAGAAATTAATAAAGCCCACTTCCATCCCTATTCAACTTTATTTCAGATAATTGTATGTTATCTCATTTTCCTGTTTAATTTGTAATGTCATGTATTTCTCTAAAGCACAATGTTCTTGTACAGTGTTAAGTTTTAGTTTAATTAAATAATCTTGTGTTATTGTGTATAATCTATGCAAGTTGTAGTTTCATAAATATAAGTTTATTCTTAGTTTTGCCGCTCATTCTGCAATAGACTTGACAATTTTACTAGCCATGAAAGGTCTAGCATACTCTCAACATATATTTTTTGGATTCAAGTTAAATATGATATGATTAGTTTTTCACTTTCATTTAAGATATGCATTTTCATAGCTGCAATACTGCACACCTATCTACGACTGAGATAGCATATCGTACAGTACTGTACACAGACTTTAAAAGACTATCACTTTTGACTTCAAATTGCATCCTCTTTCTCCCTCTTAAAATAAAGTAAAAGAAAAAATAACTATTATAGGCTACTGTCTTGTTTTAATTTATCTGAATTGGGTTTAGCATATAAATTTAAAAATCCCAATCATGCCAATCTGTTTAATTCAACTGTACAATGACATCATAATCGATATGCTATTTTCGGTTCTTCGGTGGATGAAGTTCAACGTGTGGTGCAGTATTGCCATTTGTTATTATTGGTACTGTAGTTTCATTTTTGTACAGAGGCGGTGGGTCAAACTTCATTAGGCAAGAGTGAATGATAATGTTCATGATTAATATACTACACATACTGTACTATACTGTACATTAATACCTATACAATATGTTCATCCCTATCCAAGTGTGTCAAAACAAAAACTTAAATACTGGAACTTCAATAGTGAAATTGTATCAGTCGAAGCACCCATTGCTATAAAAATTATGGCAAGTGTTCAGTGTTGAATTATTGTGACTGAACATAAAATACTGTTCCTATTTTTCCCATTGTGCCATATATGAACCACTGACAGTAAATGAAGTGTTGCACTGCAGTTTTTTTTACCGATTCTAAAAACAAATAATGCATACAAATCTCAATACAGTCTTAGTTATATGCAAGTTTTTACACTGATACTAAAAACAAATAATGCATACAAATCTGAATACAGTAATGAGGGGTGTTATTTTCTTTGTATTATATATGGGATGGACCTTACAACATCGGAGGTATTACTGTAACCACATACTGTAACAGGGTCCTAGATTACAGAGAGAATACAGTACAACTTGCATATATTCAGAACTTACAAAGGATACTGATGCCTTGACCAAGTTATATTCAATATTTCTCTATGATCTGAGACTTTGTTTTCTCTACACATCACTTTCTTCCCTATATCATACATTATTTAAGCTTAGGATATAGGAAAATATAGTATATATGTATATATTTATTGAATCAAATTTATAGGTGTTATTATAAAGTAAATAACTGTCTGGATTGAAAATAAAATATAATAAGTATGTTATAGTTTCATAAACATTCCTATTTGAATAATCAAGTAAAAATAGGTACCAGTATGGTACCGGTAGCTAGCTAAAACTATTGGTCAAGTGCTTAGTAAGGAGTCTACTAAAGCAAGGATTTTATGTCTATCTATCTATCTATTGTCCGATGCCTCAATCCCCCCAAGGGGTGACCATGAATGAGTCGCCGCTATGGTCCTCTGTCATCCGTCAACCCACCCACCCCACACCAATTTCACTCATATACCTCTTAACTGTATCCTTCCATCTCATTCTCGGTCTACCTCTCCCTCTCTGTTCAACCTCACTCTCTTACACTCTTCTACTCTTATCAGTGTAAAAATTGAGTTAACGCCCACTCCCTTTCCACACACTGCACATGGGTATGCACCGCTCTTTTCCACAGACGAGGCAATGTGGAAAAGAGCGGTGCATACCCATGTGCAGTGTGTGGAAAGGGAGTGGGCGTTAACTCAATTCAATGTAGCATCTGTCGATGTTGGGTACACCATGGGAGTAAGCGCTGTAGTAGAATAAAGGGACCCCTGCCGAAGGATAAGTCAGAAATAGAGAAATTTGAGTGCGTAGTGTGCAAAGGCGAGCTTGTGTTAAGTGATGATACTGTGGCTGTGAATTTTAGAAATGAGTCTTTGGAGCTGGTGAACAAGTTTTGTTACCTAGGAGATACCATCTCTGCCGGTGGTGGGGCCGAGGCTGCCACTGTTGCTAGAATTAGGTGTGGCTGGGGGAAGTTCAGAGAACTGATGCCAATCCTGACCATGAAAAGAATGCCTCTCCCCCTGAAGGGAAAGGCGTATGCCTCATGTGTTAGAAGTGCAATGACGTATGCCTCAGAAACATGGGCCGTTAAAGTAGAGGATGTCAACAGAATGGAGCGTAATGAGATGAGAATGGTGAGATGGATGTGTGGGGCCAGGCTACAGGATAGAATAACAAATGTTGAGCTGAAGAGACGTTTAGGTATAAAGAGTATTAGCGAGGTGATGCGTACAAGTAGGCTGGGATGGTATGGACATGTGGAGAGAATGGATGAACAGAATTGGGTGAAAAAATGCAGGTCTGTGATTGTGGAGGGAGCTGCACCAAAGGGTGGACCGAAGAAGACCTGGGATCGGGCTTTAAGCGCCGATCTCAAATCCAAGAACTTGACAAGTGAAGCATCCCTTAACAGGGTTGCCTGGAACGCCGCCATTAGGACAAGAGACTGAAACTGCACGTATGTGTGGAACACTCAGTCTTAAAATTTTATGTATGTATGTATGTATGTATTTCACACTCCATACACTCCACAGGATCGAACCACCAAGTTTACATCCACACCACATTGCTCTTGTACTTATTAATTTGTCTGTCTCTCTCCATGTGACCTTACACACACTTCTCAAGTACTGGTAACTCATTTCAACCCCTCACTCATCATTTATGCCTCTCAAACAATGCCCACACTTTACCCCCGTATGTCAATGTTGAGATCACCACACTATCATGCAGTTACTTCTTTACGTCCCATGTTCACCTCCCTATTCCTAGCCACTGCTTTCAGTGTGCCTACAACCCTCCTCCTGTTACTCCCTCTTGCATTTCATCCTTCAAACCCCCATCCCAACTCATCACACTGCCCATGTACTAATTAAATTAGCTAATATTTGAGTTGATATAATGTATATAATACCACACATCCATGTACTTCCTGAATGTTGTACACAGCAACTAAAAAGAGCAAGTAGTATAGACCTAGACCTGTTAAGTCTTTGCAGGTAACCCATCATACGAAAGGAAAATCTTGAGCAATAACCATTTCATACATGCAGATCATTGAATGTGATTTGCATCAGGAAATTTATTTGGCAGCTCGTGCATTGGTCGCATGCTGGACTCGCAACTAAGAGGAATCGGGTCTAAATTCTAGGCAGGATGTGAGTTTAATAAAAGAGTGAAAAACTGAGGAGTAGCTAAAAAGAACAGTTTTAACACGTGCCCGTCATTCATAGTAATGCAAAACAGAGACTTGTCTTAAACCAAAAAAGTACTGTACCCAAAATCTCTTTTCTTCCAAAACCAACAAAAACATTGAACACAATAACAAAACACAATTTTCAAATAGGTAAAAACACTTATATACTGTATACATAATACATAATCCCAAACTTGCAATCAAGTGTTGCAATCCCGTACTCCCCCCCCCCCCCCTTTAAAAACAAAAACAAAGGAAAAGAAATAGTGACAAGGAGGGAAGACCAGGCATCTTCGCCAGAGCTCTAGGAAACACGACTCCCGAGAGCTATCACCGGCCGAGGGGGTCTAACAATGGACATGGAGAGGTAGGAGGAGACGAAGGTATTGACAGAAGACCACAAACCCGCTGAGGCGATGTCAGGTAAGGATCGACTTTGCAGGAACCGTAAAGAGGCAGCAAAGGATCGCACCCCTACAATCAGGGTTACTGGCACGAATGACCCGACAAATGTGGCGTCCTATCTGCACCTTCGAGAGCCTCCCGCCTGTCCGAGGAGACACCCACACAGCAGTACCCGAAGCCGGCGCCACAGACGCAACATAGGAGTGCAAGGCTTTCACCGGGCATAACACATGGTGAGTATGCCCACGCTTCAAAGCCTGGATGTGGAAAGTCTTGAAAACGTGGGTCTCTCTCTCATTCTTGGCAACAAAATGGGGGGAGGGGGCTAACGTGACGACATTCAAGGACGGGGAGAATCGCATGCATTCCTGGGACTGTGACATGGCTGCTAGTTCATACACCCTATCCCCAGTGGCCAGAGCGACAAGGAAGAGTGTACGCTCGAGCAACTGAACCGGTGTAGTGTCCGGTGTATTCGTGTGTGAAGCCAGAAGGTCCAGAGCCCGCCCCAGATCCCACTGTGGAGGGATCTGGCGCGGAGGCGGTCGTCGTTCCAGGAAGGCAGCCTTCATGAAGGAATCCAGCTCCTTCGGCGGAACGACCAGCCCAGTGACGAACTCAAAGACCTCCCGGATGGCAGACAAGTGGTTACGTATAGTGTTGACTTGAAAGTGACGTGTACGGAAGAGGTGAAACAAGTAGTGTAGTATGAGGGAAGGAGAGCTAACTGTCTGGCGAGTGTCCTGTATCCACCTAGTAAAAGACCTCCAGTGGAACTCGTAAGTCCCCCAAGTCGAAGTCGTCCAAGAACGCTTCAGGAAGTCAGTCAGGTCCCGTCCGTGGACTGGGAGCCACCGTGCCTCACGAACATCCACGATGCGAAGGCCAACGAGGTCCACAGGTCTCCAACCTGGCTCAAGTGGAAGTGTGAGACAGGTAGAGGGACTGGACTCGGGCACCACCGTTTCAACTGGGCGTACCAAGCCTGTGCCGGCCACAGAGGCGCTATTAGCCAGACTCTGCCGCGGTACAGCCGCAGCCTCGTGAGGACTTTGCACATCAACAGTGCGTCTGGTGGCGGAAATATGTATATCGACTGCCACCTGTTCCAGTCTTCCATGAAAGCGTCCGGACCCCCCTCCGGAGTGCGAGTCCGGAGGGACAGGTACTGAGGCAACTTGTATTTACCTAATTGCTTAATTGTATTTACCTAATTGTAGTTTACAGGAGTTGAGCTAAGCTCGTGTTGTCCCATCTCTCAGTCTACTTTTTATCCAATTTTTTCTTGAAAATATGGATGTTCCTTGCCCCTACCACCTCCTCCTCCAGCCCATTCCATTTGTCAATACATCTATAGGGGAAGCTAAACTTCCTGATATCGTTCTTGCAGGTAGGTCTTTTTACTTTGTAGCTGTGGCCTCTAGTTATTCCTGTATCCATAATTAACATATCCTCCCTATCCAGCCTCTCCAGCCCCCGGGTGCATTTGTACATCATTATCATGTCTCCCCTCTCTCTCCTCTCTTTTAAACTTGGTAGATTTAATTTGTCTAGCCTCCCTTCATATGGCAGTTCTCGGAGACTTGGAACCAATCTAGTAACTGCTCTCTGGATCCTTTCTAACTTGTGAATATGCTTCTTTAGATGCGGGGACCACACCACTGCTGCATACTCCAATCTTGGTCTAATCATACTCTTCATAATTTTCGCTACCATGGTCTCATCCAAGTACAGTAAACTTCCGTTAATCCGAAGGGCAGCGGACCGGCCCTCGTTCGGATTAGTGGATTTTTCAGATTATCGGACTTTACCCCTATGAACCTGTGTATGACGAAAACATTGAGACATTAGGCCACCCAAATGACACAATGGTGCACACACACATATCATATGTTCATGAAATCACTTCAAAAGTTTACCATTGTCATTGTAGCCTATTACCTACTTCAAAACATTCAGATTAATGGTCAAAGGAATCTGCTGATATAAACGTCTTCTTCTTCTTCCGTCTACTAGCGAGTTTGTCTTGCTCTTGAAGATCAGATCAGATGTGGTTCGGGAAGTAATGCCTTAACAACGGCACTTCCCTGAGAGGTTCTTGTAATTTTCATTTTGTGATTTTCCTTTTGTGACGTGCTCTGTTATATTATATTGTATTGAAAGCACCCTTGTCTTGTTGTCTTGAAAGCACCCTTGGGACGCTCCGATCACTGAACTATAAATAGTAGCGTATCGGAACGACCAAAGGTGCGTTTTCAAGCTCAAGACTAATACGTCCAAAGGTGCGTTTTCAAGCTCAAGACTGAATGCGCTTGCAGAAAATGCGGTGCAAGCCAGTAGCGCATCGGAGCGTCCCAAGAGCAAAACAAACTCTCTAGCAGACGATGTGGAAGAAGAAGAAGAAGAAGGTTTTACGTTTATATCAGTAGCTTCCTTTGACCATTAATCTGAATGTTTTGAAGTAGGTAATAGGCTACAATGACGATGGTAAACTTTTAAAGTGAATTCATGAACATATGATATGTGTGTGCTCCATTATGTGTCATTTGAGTGGCCTAATGCCTCAAAAAGGGGACTTTGGGACTTCTTGAAATTCGGACCATCGGGTGAATTCGGATTTGGCCTCAAATTGAAAAATTCGGACTATTGGGAGATTCGAATCATCGGTCGTCGGATTAACGGACTTTTACTGTAGTTCAGAGCAACTTTCATATTCCCGGCCATTGCATACATTCCGCTAAAGAGGTTGTTAATATGTTTCTCTGGCGACAAATTATCTTGTATAATCAACCCTAAATCCTTTTCTTTTTCGGCCTTGCTAATTATATTATCTCCCATCCTGTACTCCCAATTTGGTCTATTCACACTTCTTCCCATATTTAACACATGGCATTTACTTATATTAAATTTCATTTTCCACTTGGTGCTCCATTCATATATTTTATCTAAATCCCCTTGCAGCTCCTCACAACTACTTTTATTTGTTATTTGTCTCATAATTTTTACGTCGTCTGCAAACATTGACATGTAGGAATTTATGCCTATCGGCAGGTCATTCACGTACATAAGGAACATGAGAGGTGCCAACACAGATCCCTGCGGCACACCACTCTCAACTTTCCGCCACGATGAGTAAGTTCCTCTAATGTTGGTCCTCATTTCCCTATCTGTTAGATAGCTCTCCATCCATTTCAGCAAACTCCCCCTGACACATCCTAGCGTCTCAAGCTTAGATAACAATCTCTTATGTGGTACCTTATCGAATGCTTTGGAAAGGTCTAAGTAGACGCAGTCCACCCATCCGCCTCTTTCTTGGAGTACATCTATCACCCTACTGTAATAACATAGCAAACTGGTAACACAAGATGTCCCTTCTCTGAATCCAAATTGCTTTGGGGTTATTATCTTCTTTCTCTCCAACATTTTCATCCATCTCTTCCTAATTAGCTTTTCACAAATCTTGCATACAATACTAGTAAGTGAAACTGGTCTATAGTTTAGAGGGTCCTCAGGGTTTCCATTCTTGTATATCGGGATGATATTAGCTCTTTTCCATTCAACAGGAACCTGTCCTTTCTCTAAGGAAGCTTGAATTATGTCCCTCACTGGCTCCACTAATTGCTCTGCACACTCCTTTAAAACCCAGGCAGACACTTCATCCGGTCCCATAGCTTTCCTTACTTCAAGTCCTCTCATCGCAGATAACAGCTCATCTCTAGTTATTTCAATCTTACTAAGACCACTCTCCAGTACTCCCGCCTGTGGTTCGTCAAAACCTTCCTCTCTAGTAAAAACTGACCCCAATTTGTTATTCATTACCTCACACATTTCCGATACATTTTCATACGTCCTAGCATCAACTCTTAATTTAGTAATTTGTTTCTTTACCTTCAACTTACTGTTTATATATTTATAAAATAATCTAGGGTCACTTTCACATTTATTTACTATGTTCTTCTCATAGTTCATTTTAACTTGCCTAATTATGTTAACATATCTATTCCTCTCCTGTTTATATTTATTCCGATTACTCTCAGTGTTCCTTCTTCTTAATCTAGCCCAAGCTGCATCACGCCTACCCAAAGCTCTTGCATTTCAAATTAAACCAATCTTTCTGCTTAGTAAAATTTCCAGTTTTATATCTTGGGACAAACAGATTGGTTCCTACTCTATAAATTTCGAGGAATCTACTATATTTACCTTGTACGTCCTGTTCCTTAAAAATAAGATCCCAATCTACTCCCTCTAAATATCTTTTCAAGGATACATAATCAGCTTTACTATAATTTAATCTGTCATTTATGTAGCTATTGTCTAATCTATTGGCATTACTCGAGGTCAACTTCCATTTTAGTAATAGGTGATCACTTTTACCTACAGGACATAGATAGTTTATATCACTAATTTCGTGAGGATCTTTTGTAAAAATCAGATCGAGTTTAGAAGGTTCGTTATTACCCCTCATTCTTGTATTTTCCTTCACATGTTGTGCAAGTACATTTTCCGTAACCAACTCCACTAGCCGACTTCCCCAAGATCTCTGATTTGGCCCTGCATCTCCCGATTCCCAATCAACCTCACTACAGTTGAAATCTCCTACCAAGATCAATCGATTCTTCCTTAAAAGCAATCTTCTCAACGACTGAATCATATCCTCTACCATCTCCTCAAACTCCAACTCCCTCCATGCTCTGGTCTTTGGTGGCATGTAAGCTACTGCTATGTCTAGCTTTTTTCCTTCTATATCATTGAGTTCAACTGCCATTATTTCTGCCTTGTCATTATTTAACTCCACGTGCTTTGCTGTCATAGGGTTCTTAACTAATACTGCCACTCCACCTCCCCTTTTACCCTTCCTATCATATCTCCATATATTATATCCTTCACTAAACACTATGTTGCTGTCAAAGTCCTGGTTCAGCTTTGTCTCCGTCAAACAGACTATCTGTGGTTGATCTTTTCTTAATATATCATCTAACTCTACCTTTTTACTGTTTATTCCATCTATATTAGTGTAGTAGCACAGTATATTTGAATCCACCTCCTTGTTTCTCTTCCCTCTCTGCCTCCTACCAGGTTCACCTCCTCCTCCATCCCTTCCCTGACCCAGTTCCACCTCCCCTGCTAATTCTATTCTCCTCCCTCCCCCTCTCTCTCCCTCTGTTCCACCTCCACCACATCCTGACTCTCTCTCCGGTCCCCTGCTCCCTGCATTATCTCTCGCTCCGTCTCCTTGCTTTGACTTCGTACTTGTCTCTCTGTCTCTTTCCCTATCACTCCTCTTACTTTCGGTTCTTGGTGGCTCCTGATGTACCACTTCCTTACTTGCCCTTCCCTTATTCTCCAAAAAAAATTCTTCTTTTACTCTTCAGACAACTTTCCATTCTCTTCATCAGCCTTAGCTTGGAGTTCCCTTAACTGTTCTCGTTCTTCTACACTTAGGTCCTTTTTTACCCTTATATGATTCAGCTCTGTCGAATTTAATTTCCAGCTCACATTGGCTACTGCTTCTGCTGTTGATCTAAACTTTAGTTCCACTCTTAGTGGTCTCATCTCGCCCTTCTTATATTTTCCTAACCTTCTCACCTCCTCCAATTCTTTTACCCATCCATAACCCTCGTCTAAGTAATCCAGCATCCCCTTGACTTTCACAACATCCCTTTCCTTTCTTACCTTCATATCTGCCAGGTGCTCTTCCACATCTCCAAAGATTACTACACACTTACCTCTATCTATTGTCTCTCTCACTACCTTCTCTTTCTTCTTTAAAACTTGCACTACATTTTTTCAAACTCTTTCTTTTCCTTTTCTCTCTCTTCCTTCTGCTCCTTCACAATTTCTTCAAGGGCTACCATCGTGGCACTCTCTACCCTTGTCCACTAATTTTTTACCTCACTAATTCCATTTACTTCCTCACTCAGGTGGCCCTCATATTCCTTAAGCTGAGCCTTGAGTGCCACATTTTCCGCCGCTAACTCGTCTACTCTGGCCATCACTGCCTCTAGGCTGTCACTTACTGGCCTAGGCCTATCCACCCCGCTAGTAACGCCACACATATCGGACAAAACTTCTACTTTAGCCCCTAACTCCTTCCTCCAATTTTCCATCACTCCCCTCCATCTCACAAGACCCATCAATTGTTTTTTCATACTTGCCAACTGATCATCCTTGTCCTCGGTGATAAAGCCTTCAAATTCGTATTCCTCCTCATCCCCAGCTAGGCTTTCACGCCTTCCCGCCATCGCGAGGTGGTCGTCTGCCAGCCTAAGTCACTGTTGGTGCCCTCTTTATTGTAGTGTTGGATCGTCTCTCACATCTATGGGAATGAAAATCATCTGTTGAATAATGTGCGTCTCCTTCGATGCGAACAAGTCGACCTCCGGAACACCCCAGGAAGCTGCGAGGTCGTCGAACACAGTCTGTTTCATTGCCCATTCTACAAGAACGCCCTGTCCTCTCGACAGGGCGTCCGCCCACAGGTTGGCAGTCCCGGGCAGGTAGGAGGCGTGCAGGGAGATGTTGTGTCGGTTCGCGAGGAAGAACAACTTCTCCGAGATCCCCAACAGAGTCAATGACCTGGAGGACCCTTGCTTTTGGATACAGTGGACAGCTGTCTAATTGTCCATCCTGAAGGCCACCGACTTTCCCCGAAGGGCCAGCGCGTGGTCCCTCAGGAAGAACAAAGGAACCAACAGTTCTAGGGCATTTATGTGTAGGTGTGTGTGTGTCCCACCCATCTGCCATGATGTTGATGTCCCAGGTTTGATTGGTAACCCCACCCTATCTCGCTCGATGCATCTGTGTCTACCCAGATCGTCGGTGGGGGGGGGTGGGCGGTCCAGGGCACAGCCGCAGAGAGCGTGCCCCGAGCAACCCAGTGTCCTAAGTGTCTGTGAATGGTACGCGGGATCGGCATGAGCCGATCCATAGGGGTCAACGGAAACACCTTGTTGCCCATGAGTATTAGGCGGCGTAGCCTGAGCCTCCCCAAGGGAATGGTCAGAGCGGCCCAATTCAGCGAACCCACTAACGAGTCCCAGATCCTCCTCGTGAGGGAGACCGAGTGCAACACGGCGAAGACCTTCCTTCGAAGTTTCACCGCGTTTGGCTGACTCTGGGTCACTGTAGCGCTGGTCAAATCCCATTCGAGACCTACCAACATCACGACACGCGACGGGGTCAGGCGTGACTTGGGAATATTGATTTTGAACCCTAACTGTGTGATGTGGTGAACTACAGTACTGTGAGGGTGTCGCGTACGCACTGTTCTAGGGTGTCTGAAACTACCAACCAATCGTCCAAGTAAAACAGGATCTGGAGCCCGCTCCTGAGGAGAGGATCCAGAGCCTGTTTCACCAGTTTCGAGAAGATCCGCGACGCGATGTTGAAACCGAAGGGAAGTCTGTCGAACATGAACACACGATCGGAAGTCTGAACGGCCAAGAATCGCTGGAAACGAGGATGGATAGGAACGTGCCAATACGCATCTTTGAGGTCCAGCGACACTACCCACGACAGAGGTCGCAGGGCCAGTCGTACCTGGTGTACCGTCAGCATCCGAAACCGTGTGTTCACGATGTGCCCGTTGAGGGCCGACAGATCCACCACCGGTCGCATCGCGTCGCAGTCCTTCTTCGGTACCAGAAATACACGGGAGAGGAAAACCGGGTGACCGGCTTTCACCTCCTTGACGATTCCCTGCTCGTGCATGGATGTTATCACATTGGCCACCTCCGAAGAGATGGGCCGGCTTCGTTGACAAGAGCTGAGTGGGGGCCTGGACTTCCATCTCCAGGTTAGACCCCTCCGTGCAATCTTCCGCCCCCACGTCCCTCGCGGCCATTGAGGGGCGCAAGGGCGAAAACAACCTGTGGTAGCTCCCGAGATGAGGCGAGCGACCCCTTCGGCTAGGCGAGAAGGAGAACAAGGAGGAGACCGACCTGGAGAACCTACACATTTTTTGACGTGGAGGGTCCCCCGGTACGGTCCTTGCGGTCAGCGCCACGTTGACCCCCTCTACCCCCCCCACCTCGCCGAAAAGGGCGGGTCACCCCATCCCCTGTCCGTCGCGTGTCTGACCCCGTCGAAGTGCGGCCGGAAGTGGAAGGCTGGCCAGCCCCTTCTCGGCAGGGATGAAAGGGAGCAAGAACAGAAGTGCGAGGCGGAACCGACGCTCTGGCCAGCAACTTCCCTTTCCTGCGCCCTTTCTTGGCGGCAGCACTTGCGGCAGCACCCCGAAGAGGACCGTCAGAAGGACGGGACTGAGAAGACCCTGCCTGCGACACAGCGCGTCGTTGCGTGTCGTAAGCAGGGTCCGCCGACAGAGAAGCGTAGCGTTCCCAAGCATCCTGCGCAAAAAGCCCCGATGTATAGAGCTCAGAGTACAACAAACCCTGACGAATATCCAAGGGGGCTTTCTGGCAGAACGAGGACCTTACCGTCTGGCGTTGCCGAGTAGCCTCGCACAAAACCGCCTTCAGCTCGGGAACCAAAGATACCGCGAGCTGAAGGTGGATCCGCCTAACGTGGTCCAAACCCTCGCGAAGATCGCCCGGTGCAGTCGCCTCGATAAGCCGCAGGTGGTGAACAGACGTCTGGAGGGAACCTAAAAGACAAGATAATAAGTTCGTCACCCTCTGTCGCAAGGCAAAATCCTTGTTGACAGAGGACTTATCTGGGTGAGAGAAGAACGGGTTAGCAATAGAACAAATTTCAAGTTTGGGCGCGCTAATCCAGGACCAGAACTTGCCGTCCAATCCGCCGACAGATACAAGAGGAGGCAAAAGCAGTGACGACTCCGGGGGAGGGACTGAAGTAGATCTGTCGACGGAACGGTTGGCGAATTCTAAGGCCTCAGCAAACCAGGCCTCCAATGGGAGAGGGTTATCGAGCACGACGGCTAAGCCAGGCTTACCGTCGTCGCACAAACCCGTCCCATAGGAGGACAGTCCTGTCAACACAGCCAGGGACTGAACATCCTGAAGGATGTCCTGGCGGCTGAAGTCTGACCAGAGCTTAGTCCGAGGAGCAGACGGGGGCTTGGGCTTCACCGAAAAGTACTGAAGGTCAGTCCTCGTCGGGTAAGGCCGCACCTCCACGTCGGCCACCTGACCATCCACCCTGATCGCCCTGAACTGCATCTTATCATTAATTTGCACCGACCAGCCAGATGGGAGGGCCCTCTCACCTGACGGGAAGCCGGTAGCACGCTCCGGGTGGGAGGCCTGCACCCCCTTCCAAACAGCCAAGGAGCCATAGAGGAGCGGCATGGTCCGCGACGGGACCTTGGCTTTCTGGATGGGGGGCAAGCGCGGACCCTGCCCTAGCAGACGGAGAACCCCCGCATGGGAGACAGCAGGGGCAACCTCCTGAGCTAGGGCAGGAGCAGTACTAGCCGACGACCGGGCAGGCGGAGAAGCTGGGCGAGAAGGAATGTGGTCCACTGCAGAAGGGAGGGGGACCGTAGCAGGGGTAGGTTGGGTGAGGCGCTGAGGTTGTGTCACCGCCAAGAAGCGCGATAAGAGGGAGTCTTGCATCGCCTCCAAGCGCTCGTCGATGTGTGACACAACCCACCCCTGCATAGCCGAAAATCGATCCGAGAGAGGCGACCCCCCCGAAGATTGTTCGGCCCGCAGGGGCGAGCGTGAGCGGGAGCGAGACCCACAACACGAACCAGCAGAGTCGTGGCCCAAAGAAGGCGAGCGACGACAGCCGTGGCGCCTCTTAGGGTCTCGTCCCCGATCACTAACGCCCGAGGGGGAAACATCACCATCCCCCTCTTCCAGCGACATGTCAGCTCCCGAGAAAGGGGACCCCGAAACCTCGCTATACTCCACCGAGTCAAGAGGCGGGGTACCCCACTGGCGAGATGGTAAGTGAGGGTCAGGGATAGAAGAATGAGGAGCAGGATGACGGGAGTGGGAAGGCTGGCCGGGTGAAAGGAGGTCAGAAGGAGCCGCGGGGGGAAACAGAGCAAGGATCCCCGGGGCTGAGAGAACAGGGCGGCCCGACACCGAGGCGGAGGAGGGAGGGACCTCCACCTTGGGACGAGACCGTGAAGGAAGAATAGGCACCGAAGCAGGTGAAGTAGGAGGAGGAGAAGCAACGACATCCTGGCGGACCCTCCTGGACAGTGTAGGAGGGAGCAGAGGGCCAGCTACAGCATGAACATCCGCGCATGTAGAGGACGACGTAAGAGGACTTCGTCTGTGCAGGGGAAGCGGGCAGAAGGTAGTAGAGCCCCTATCCGGAGAGGCCAGGGGAGGGCGCACAGGGGCAGAGCCGCTAACCCCGGCCTCAGGGCGAGAATCATGACGAGGGCGATGGGCGGTATCAAGGCGATCAGGACGACGACGAGGGGCAGTAGAGGACGGGCGACGAGGCGAGCGAGAGCGTGGATGGAGCTGAGGATCCCCCCGACGATGTGACGACCGGCCGCAGGACCCAGGAGAGAGGGCCCGAGCAGGGAGAGGGCCAGGTGAACGGCCTTCAGTCGGGTCAGGGATACCTAGGGCGATGCGGATCCAGTCGCAAACAAAGGCCGGGGAACGGTGGCCCATAGTCCTAATGTGGTGGGAGACTACCGCCCACACCGACTGAAGGGAAGCAGAGGCCACTGCCGCTGCTGAGGAACCAGGGCTATGATCCACCACATCCACCAGGTCCATACACGGGCCACACAGAGCAGGGAGGTAGGCCGTAGAGGACACACATTGCGAGTGGCTTAAGCAGGACCGGTGGCTCTCCAAGCACGGGGAGCCACAACCCTGGCGAAAGCAAGGCATCCTACCTGCAATGGAAGAACACACACCATAAGCAGCACGTCGACGGAGTAAGTGTAGAGAATGTCCAATAATAACCAGGGAATGAGCATGGGGAAACAGGAACACACATGCAAACCGGTATCTGTACTCACCCTAAACCGGGAGCACAGAGGTAGGTGAGGAGGGCGGACAAGGTGGAAGAGCACTAGCAGAACCTGCAAAGATGGAGAAAGTGTTAACCACCACTCAACTCCTTACATGCAGGGCCTATAACACCAGTAAAATGCACACACCAATATAGTTTCAGGCAACAAGACGACCTAAAAAAGGTAAACAGTGAACAGTGTGGCAAAATAAGAAAATGTTATGTAGGTAGATTATAGTGATTAGATGAAAATAGTAATTAACCTCGGCAGACGAGGGGGGGTCCGGGGGGCAAATCCCCCGGCCGCCGTAGAATTTTTTAAGTTTTTAGTTGGCAGAAACTGTATTTCCTGCATTCTGGTGATGATTATACGATAAATGTTTACCTATGGTCCCGTTAAAATATCCTCAAGTAGGATAACCTATTAAAAACTGTTCAGGGGACTGGTTAGAACTCGTAGGATGTTTAATTGAATGTCGGAAACCAGTATTTACTGTGAAATAACAGTCTTAAAATGCGCTATGGGTCACCCAGGGTCCCTGCCCTCTCTTAGTCTCTTTCCCAGGTAGGCCTAGTAAAATGCCCCAGAACGAGAAGCCCACCACAGAAGCCACGAGCGAACACCACACAGAAACACCCGAAAGAAAGGCCCACAGAACGAAAGGACCAGGTGACCGAGCCAACCAGTTCAGACAGGCCGAAGCCCGCAGGGCTAAGCAGCTCCAAACCACACCTGCCTACCCCTTCTAAACACTTACCTTTCCCACACCTCGCGTATACACTACCCCTCGTGTCCTACACCTCTACCTACATGATGACAAACATAAATACACCTTAAAGTTAATACACCCATGCCCTGTCTCTAAAATTAGGATGTCAATATCAACATACCCTAAAAATACCTTGTCTTGCCAGACTAAGTTCTGAAGACCAATCCCCCCATAAATCTATGTATGTTCCTCCCAGGTTAAAACACCCATGCCTTGTCCCTAGGTTGAGCAAATGCCAACCAGTTCAGACAGCCATAAATCTATGTATTCAATCCTTAGGTTAGTTATCTTTATCCGCCATTGTGTTCATCTCTTCCATTTACTTTTCCACCATTGTTATACGTCTTCCAATCACCTCCTTCGTATCCACAGTACACACTACTCTATTTTTGCTTCGTGTCCTACACCTCTTACCCGCCAGACTCTACCTACATGATGATGAACATGAGTACACATTCATTTAAAACACCCATGCCCTGTCCCTAGGTTGAGCCAATGCCAACCAGTTCAGACAGCCATAAATCTATGTATGTTCTTCCGTCCGAGAAGTAATATGTTCACCCCCTTAAAATACCTTGTCTTGCCAGACTAAGTTTCTGAAGACCAACCGCCCCCATAAATCTATGTATGTTCTTCCATCCGAGAAGTAATATGTTCACCCCCTTAAAATACCTTGTCTTGCCAGACTAAGTTTCTGAAGACCAACCACCCCCATAAATCTATGTATGTTCTTCCATCCGAGAAGTAGTATGTTAAACGGTAAACCCCATGTCATAATTGATAAGAAACTATGATACCCACGGGTACACCATTGTATATACAGTATAACCATTATTCCTGTAAGACCTAGACCGAGATAATGACTGAAGATGTTAGCCACCATGCAGTAACTCTAATTCTTACCCCAACCAGAGATTGTATAGATAACCTTTTTTACCATGGATCTACCACGAAACAATAACGAAGTACCCCTATGAACTGCCGCTTTTCTTTGGTCTATATTTCATAGAAAACGCAGTTCCCAGCGACAACTAGATCAGCAAGAAATCGCGTCCATAACCCCTCGTATTGACGAGTAATAATACACCGTGTTTTTCCATACTTTTATCCACTGTCAAGCACACACCTACAGTTAACATCCTTTTCCCCACAGCCCACATGATTCTATCCCTTCCAGACTCATATACCACCCCGTATTTGCTCATCCCCCGGTAGCATTTGGCTAACGTACTTTCACTGTCATTAACCCCCAAACTCCAATATCAACTGTAGTCTAATGCCACCCCTACGCCCGGAGACCTTAGGGTCAAACTTCCACGTAGCCCCCTGAACCCTCTCCCTCTCATTAACCCCCCACGCTCCTCCACTCCTTTCCGACCTAGCCTCTCCACCATACCTCCTGAATATCCTTGATTTTTCCGTTGCTAACATTCTCCAACCTTTTATATATATACTCCTATCCAGCCCTTAGTAGGACGGAACATTAGAACTTTACTAACCCTTTGCATGCCATCTATTCCCTCACAACCCATTCACAACCCTGTACCAAATGATCGTCAGTGCGAGGCTAGCC
This sequence comes from Paralithodes platypus, assembly GCA_032716605.1. Classification (NCBI taxonomy): domain Eukaryota; kingdom Metazoa; phylum Arthropoda; class Malacostraca; order Decapoda; family Lithodidae; genus Paralithodes; species Paralithodes platypus. The sequence goes on along the minus strand of CM064548.1, from coordinate 4,920,757 downwards.
GCCTCGCCAGTGACTAACTTCTATTGCCATACTTCCAGATAAATGTGGCAGAGTTAGCAACCCAGTTTCCACCACATCCAGCAAACCATGCAATTAACAACCCAACCGATTAAACCAGCTAGTCAAGGCACCTTCGGTTTTGGTATTACGAACACCCACATCTGTCTCATAAACAGAGGGTTATTACAAACACTTGTGATATGGCAAGCCCCTAGCCACAGCCGCCGGACGACCATCACAGAGAGAGGGCGCGCACCTCCCCTTTTTTACCCACCCGAGGAGGGAGACCCCCACCCCTGCGGAGGTATACCTGACCCCTGTTTTGACTTCCGGGTCATTGCCAGGTAGCACAGGAATTCTTCCTATCAATGAACGAACCAGGCATGACTAACCCCTTTACTAACCTCTATTAACCCACAATAACCCATTCACCTTTCTTGCATACTCGGATAATCAAATTAGTACCTCAGCTATACCATGGAATGAAGACTGAGCAATATAAGAGAGACGCTCCTATCACAGCTGTCCCAGTCCTCCTCGCAAAGTAGATCCAGTCTCCCTCCCCTCAATACTTCCAGTATAGCCAAAATAGTACTTCTTACTAAGGCTCAGTTATATCACATTATGAAGGCTCCCTATACCCATGTGCCACAACAGTAATCACCACCTTACCTAGTCCCCGTATCTATTGAGAGCTCAAATAATTCCATAAGACTCGAGATCCCTATGGCCTACAGGGTCCAAAACCGAGCCTATAAACCCAGCTCCCGCCCCCAGTAAAATCAGTTGAAAGATAGACACCAACCAGTGGCTGGCCCCCTTAAGTTGACCTCTAGCTCTGCCCTTGTGTTGTTCCTGAGATTTGAGTTCCAGAGCCGGCAGACTCCGTGGCAGATTTGAGATAGAAGCATCTGTCCACGTACAAGAAATCTACGTGCACCTTATAACCTTCACACACCAGTGGGTATATAAGCGTGTAGCCAGCAACGATCGCCAAGAGATCCGTCTTGAGAACTTCCTACATATGGACACCCTGGACGGCCGCGGAACCAGTCGTTAGCCCCCAACATCACGGACACAAGATAACCAGGACCAGACCAACCAAATACTACCCAAAATTCACTTTATTAGTACTGTACTACCCTGTTACAGTACTAACTAGAAACTCACTTATTAATCTTTCTATGAAGTGGCTATATCTTTGCCCCAGTATAATTCATGTATAACCATTCTATTGGGAAGTGCTAAGCGTATCAGTGTTCATTAATTAACAGGCGACATTAACTCTCGTAATTACCCATATTCAGATATTATTACATAGAAGTAAAACCCTAGTGATATCTAATGTTCGCCCACTGATTTGTGTTCTACGTAATTCTGCTATAAGAATATAAAACTTAGATCAGTACCCCCCTGAGGTTACTAGAATTCCCGTACGCTAAAAATACGCGTGTCTAATTCTAGTCTGTGAGTTACTCTTTGTGCACCAGAACTGCCAGTAACAAATCTAATTAATGAAAATGAATCTACAAGTAACATTGATGTCTTCCAGTATATAAACTTGCGAACCAAGCCAGTGATCAGAAGAGTATACCTGAACGTTGGAAGTGGGAGACTAGGCTCCATCCAGATCCACTCATGCTAGTTGTTCATTTCTATCATTTGTCTTGTACGAGTATTCATACCTTCTTATGCTTCCTATTTATCCTCTTCAATAAACGTGATCGTGTGTCTTGTTACCGTGTGTTTATTTTGTGTTCTCTATTCCTCATACCTTGTATTGTGCATGCAGCCTTATATACCCAGTCAGTTAGAACTCACATTACCCAAGTTAATCCCGTAGAAAAACAGGGCATAACACCTTTTTTTTTTGTTTTTTTTTTTCTATGTGATTGAGGGAGGCAAAAGGCATAACTGCCTATAACGAGTGCCTCCCCCATAGTTGAAAGAGTGACAGGGACAAAATCAAGGGACGTTCGAGCCAAAATGCCTGGACACACAGAGTTTGAAGCAATTTAAGTCATAGGAAGAGGGAAAGACCGATTCTGGGAGAGAGTTCCAGAGCTCAGATGTTGAGTAGAAGAAAGTTTGAGAGTAACATTTCACTCTTGGGTTGGAGAGTTGCACAGAGTAGGGGTGGGATTGAGTTGCAAGACGGGTACCACGTGCCCTACGTAAAGGAGGTGGTATGCACTGGGATAGCTCTGAGGAACACTGATTATTATAGTAGCGATAGAATAGCGAGAGAGATGCAACATTGCGGCGGAGAGAGAGAGATTGCAGAGAGTTGGTGAGTGGACGGGAGTTAATGATACGAAAGGCCTTCCTTTCAACTTTGTCTAGGAGAGCGGTGTGAGAGGAACCTCCCCACACATGTGAACAATACTCAATACAAGGGTGCACTATGCCCCTGTACAGAGCAAGAAGCTGTGCAGGGGAAAAGAACCCCCTAAGGCGGTTGAGCACACCCAGCTTCTGGGAGGCTGCCTTAGCAAGACTGGTAATATGGTCCTTCCAAATGAGAGCTGAAGAAAAAGAGACACCAAGAATATTGAGAGAAGATGAAGGGTTGATTTTTGTATTGTTGAAGAATAAGGGATAGTCCGCTGGGAGATCCTGACGGGTAGATAGATGGAGAAATTGGGTTTTGGAAGCATTAAAGTTAACAAGGTTTTCTCTGCCCCAATTGGAAATAGTATTTAGATCAGAATTTAAGAGTTCTATGGCTTCATTACGTTTGTCGTTGAGGGATTGCTGGCTGGGGCGTTCTGAAAAACTAATGGAGTAGTGTAAGGTTGAGTCGTCTGCGTATGAATGGATGGGAATTAAGGTACAGTTAAGGAGATCATTTATAAAAATTAGAAAGAGAATAGGAGATAGGACAGAGCCCTGAGGAACACCGGAGTTTATAGGGTGAGGAAGTGAACAATGGCCGTCCACAACCGCAGCTATGGAACGGCCGGAAAGGAAATTAGAGACAAAGGCACAGATGGAGGGATAGAAACCGAAGGAGGGTAGTTTAGAAATTAAAGATTTATGCCAGACTCTATCGAAGGCTTTCGATATGTCTAGTGCAATAGAAAAAGTCTCACCGAAGTCCCGAAAGGAGGATGACCAAGAGTTAGTAAGATATGAAAGAAGATCACCAGTAGAGCGACCCTTAAGGAAGCCATACTGGCGATCTGAGAGCAGATTATGAGAAGAGAAATGCTTAAGAAATTTGGAAGCAAGAATAGTTTCAAAAACTTTAGAAAGACAAGAGATAAGAGCAATTGGACGATAGTTGGAGGGTTGAGAGCGGTCACCCTTCTTTGGGACAGGTTGAATGTGAGCAAACTTCCAGCATGAAGGGAAGACGTTAGAGGATAGACAGAGACGAAAGAGTTTGCCTAGGCAGGGAGTCAGCACGGAAGCACAGTTTTTGAGAACAACAGGAGGAACACCGTCCGGATCGTACGCCTTATTAGTGTTAAGCCCAGAGAGGGTAGAAAGTACATCTTTAGAAGAGATTAGGATATTAGGCATAAGTAAGAGAGAGGAGGGCGGAGAGGGAGGAATAGCACCGGAATCATCCAAGGTGGAGTTTCTAGCAAAAGTTTGAGCGAAGAGTTTAGCTTTGTCAGAGGAAGAAGTGATGGTTGTGCCATCAGAGTGGGAAAGGGGAGGGAAAGACGAGGAAGAGAAATTGTTAGAGAGGTTTTTGGCTAGATGCCAGAAAGCTTGGGAAGAGCTAGAGTTGGATAGTTCAGTGCATTTATTATTGATGAAAGAGTGTTTGGCAAGTCGAAGAACAGATTTGGCTTGATTCCGGGCAGAAACATATGAAGAATGAGAGTCTTGAGTTTTAAGGCGTCGGTACCGTTTGAATGCTTCCTCCTTATTGCGGACAGCAGTAGAACAGGCGTGAGTAAACCAAGATTTTTTAGCATTAGACTGAGAGAAAGAGAATGGAATATATGATTCCATGCCCGATAGGATTACCTCGGTAATGCGTTCAGCACTCTCCGAGGGTCCTCGGCCATGGAAGCAGAAATAATTCCATGGGAAATCAAAGAAGTACTGCCGAAGAGCCTCCCAGTCGGCAGCGCCAAAGTGCCACAAGCGCCGCCGGCTAGGAGGATCGGGTGGCTGTACTGGAGAGATAGGACAGGTGACAGAGATAAGTTTATGGTCGGAGGAGCCCAAAGGAGAGAAAAGATCGACAGTATAAGAAGAAGGGTTAGAAGTTAGAAACAGGTCAAGAATGTTGGGCCGATCTCCGATGCGATCCGGGATACGGGTGGGTTGCTGAACTAACTGCTCTAGGTCATTTAGGATAGAAAAGACGTAGGCTTGTTCACCAGGTGGATCAGTAGTGTGAGAGGAGAGCCATTGGCGGTGGTGAACGTTGAAATCTCCTAAGATGGAGATTTCTGAGAAAGGAGAAATGGATAGAATGTGTTCCACTGTAGAGTTTAGATAGTCAAAGAATTTGGGAAAGTTGGTAGAGTTAGGGGAAAGATAGACAGCACAGAAATATTTAGTAAGAGAATGACAGGAAAGTTTGAGCCATAAAGTTGAGAATTCAGAGGAGTCGAAATCGGGAACACGAGAGCAAGTGAGTTTGTTGTGCACATATGCACAACATCCGCCTTTGGCTTTGAAACTAGGATAGAGAAAGTAGGAGGATACAGAGAAGGGGTTGCTGGATGTTGCTACAGACACCTGGGTTTCGGTGAGGAAGAGAAGATCAGGTTTGTAGGAGGAGAGATGGTGCTCAACAGAGTGAAAGTTAGAGGAAAGTCCGCGAATGTTGCAGAAATTAATAGAAAGAGTAACAGGCCGAGGTCCAGGTAATTGTGTGGGGTCGTCAGGGGATGGTCGGTCGGGTGAGGGGGCATTTATGGTCCCCCCTCCTGGGGACTCCGAGGCTGGGCTACAATACATCATTTTGTGTTTTTTAAATTTTGGTGTGGAGGAATGAAGTGTGGTGTGCATGTTAGTGTAGTGAAGTGGATAGGAGGAGGAGGTGTTTGTGAGAGCTAGCTGGGTTGCTCTCAGTGTAAATGAGGCACAAAGAAAATCAGTAAGAGAGGCCAAGCAAATGAAACAGGAGTTCCAGCGACTCTTTATCACATGCCTATAAGCTCACCTGGGTCTAGCCCTGATCGATTGGTGCCTACAATCTCCCCACTCCATAACCTAATGTTATGTTATGTTATGTTATGTTATGTTATGTTATGTTATGTTATGTTATATTATATTATATTATATTATATTATATTATATTAGGGTTAGGTTAGGTTAGGTTAATCTAATCTAATATAATATTTGTACATTATGGGTAGTGGGCGGGGCCGCGCGTATGTGGCGGCGTACAGACCGTCCCGTAAAACATAGCGTATTTTAAGACTTTTATTTCTCAGTAAATACTGATTTCCGACCTTCAATTAAACATCCTACAAGTTCTAACCAGTCCCCTGAACAGTTTTTAATAGGTTACTTGAGGACATTTTAACGGGACCATAGGTAAATTTTTACCGATTATACATCAATACTTATGAATAGAAATGGAAGAATTTTATTAAAATTTTAATGTTTTTCTTTTTTCTGTTCACAGAGTTACATCGAGAGACGAGAGTTGAGACAGCATCGCGCATCCCTAGGCCTAGCGACCAGCCCAACAGTGGATGCAGGTTGCAGCCTCCTCATAAAATAGATAATAGGCCTATAGGCCTAATGCATTTACAAGTGTAATAAATTTGTAAATATATTTTTATGGTAATAAGTATTAGTATTGTTACTATCCTCCCTACAAACAATGGTAAACCTGACTTTTTGGACCGACAGCAATTTCAGTAGTCCTAGGCTAGCCTAAGTTTTATTATTTTGTTTTTTATTTATTACTTCAGATAGGCCTACAGTGTTTTATAATGAAGAGGAGCTGAAATAAGGATTTACCCATTATCCAACAATCTAAACCCCCCCCCCCCCCCCTACTAGTGGGGAGGGTTATGAAGTTCAGGGAAAATGAATGGATAAATGCATAAAAAATATATGCCTAACTTAACAACTTTACCTAACCTATCCTAGTACAGTATTATGGATAGGGGCTGCCGCCCCCACACACCCGCTGGTTGTGTAATAGTTAAAAAAACAGTACTGTATTATGAGACATACCTTACTCCGGCAACGAGTGGCAGTGAGAGTGCCGAGAGGTTCACAACAATAACATGAGTGCTGGGCGGACGTAAGTTAAAATAAGAAAACATCGTATTTATTACCAATTAATTTCTGTTAGCCTAGTTTAAACCTAGGCTATGCGAAAAAATCCTAATATTTGTTTCTTTGCCATGCAGCCATCACCCATTAAGATTGCACTGTTAGCTGTGGCGCGTATTTTAGTTTTTTAATTTTTGTCTCCCTTAGGCTATAGGGCCTAATACATTTCAGCTCTTAATGACATTAGAGCATTGATGTATAGCCTATGCTAACACAACTAAAAAGCTAGTCTCCAACGAGGGCACAATATAAACTAACTATCTCTGCCGGACTCCCAGTAACTGCTACTAATCGTGCATCTAGTTAGAGTGCCCGTATTCATGTCTTGGGCCCCGACTGAACACAGCTGCTCCGTGGTCAGTGCGTGGCCCTACCTGGTAAGTAATGCTCTACCGGACCTATTACGAAGGCTGAAGCTATTAGGCCTAGGTCTAAAAAGATTGATGGGCTAACTGTCAGTCCAAATCATCAGTATAACCCAAACAATAAAAGCTGCGGCTGCCTGGCTGCCCGGGCTCCGGGTTACGGGTAGGCCTAGGCCTAAGCCGCCTATTATCCTATATGATACTACATTGTTGAAAAAAAGGGAAAAATGTTATTTTAATACCACAAATTTTCAGTGTTTTTTATAAAAGAAATTGTTCATTTGCATCAAAATATAGTGTTTGTAATTAATTACAAATCTCGGGAAAACCTATTTTCCCCATTAGGCCTATTGATCGATGTTGAGACACGCGCCCCCGATAGTGATTTTAAAAGACATTAGCCTAACCTAACAACTTACCTAATCTAACCTAGTATTATGGGTGGGGGCTCCTGCCCCCACCCCCCCGCTGGTTGAGTACTAATCCCTTAGAAAAAAAATAAAAATAAAAAAATGGCTGTCGATTATACAAAGGTAGAAAAGTCGATGAAGTCTAGGGTGTTTACTCTGCAATTTTCAGTTTTGATTGTACATTGCTAACGGGAAAGTACCGTATTGACAACCTTGTTACGAAAATTAAATTTTAGTACTATACTTTTATTTTAGGTTTTTCCGAGGGTTTAACACATATTCATATGATCTTTAGAGCTATCGATGACTGAAAGTACCGTATTGACATCCTTGTTACGAAAAAGACATTTTAGTACCATACTTTCTTGTTAGGTTTTGCCGAGGGTTAAAACAATTTTTTTATGATCTTTAGAGCATATAGATTCAATATTTATCTTCAAATATATCAACAAAATTTGTGGTATTAACCCTCCAGCCCCGGCTATGTATTATATATATATTCCTCGAAACCCGGGTGTTTTGGCCGAAAAACGTCTAGGCTAGGCTACCGTATATGTGTTAATCTGACTGCTTCCCGCATTCCCACGCATCCCCAAGCGTAGCTGTGTTATTTACCTGTAGAATGGCATTAAGTAGAGCTCTCTAAGTCAACTGGTTGAGCTGTGATGATGATTTCATTGGAGATAACTTTACACTACATTTCGATACTTAACAACAACATACAGGCACACACGAACAAGCGACGCTCTCCTTCTTGTGGCCGGAGATGCGGGGCGTCGGTCCAGCCGGCTGTTGCTTACATGAGTCGGACCGACGCCTCGCACATGAAGCTCACAGGCTTTCAACCACTGGGCGTTCAAGAGGCCTTCCGGGCAGCTGTTATATGCTTTTTTATGGGCGTTCAAGAGCCCTTCCGTGGTGAGAGGGTTAAAGTAACATTGAACCAAAAAAAGGGCAGTGATGCTGCATAGTCTACCACTATTGTTGGTGGTTAGATAAATCTACAGTTATACTATCCCTATTTTGTTGCTATTCTGTTGGTACTAATGGGTTAATATTATTAGTAGTAGAATTAGTATGGTTTGATGATGCGCGGAAATGTATATTTGACTTGTAATAGATACATTGAAGTATTACAAACCTTCGCGAACCCATAAACAGGGAACATGAGCTGGGTTTAGACCGTCGCGCACCCATAAACAGGGAACGTGAGCTGGGTTTAGACCGGTCGCGAGACAGGTTATTTTCGGTTAGGTTAGGTTAAGTTAGGTTAGGCTAATAATAAAAATACTAAAATGCGACGGTCCTCGGTATTAAACAACACTGTATATCAAATAAAAAATAAAAACAACAACAAATTACCTGAAAAACTCGTATCTGGTTGGTGATAATTGTTTTATCAAAATACGTTTTTTCCAGTTTCCGCGTCTGCTGAACCATCCAAAAACACGCTAAAAGGCGTGTTTTGAAGGGGGGAGGTGGTGGGGGGTAGTGAGGGAGGGGTAGTATAACTGTAGATTTACCGGTGGTTATAGTTACAGGTGGTAGGCCTAAGCTCCTAAATTATTAAAATGCAACAAGCTATAACTTACGAGGGGCCGTGGGCCCGTGGCGAGGGGCGCCGCGTCAGTGGCCAGCCTGCATTGGCCCTGCTTGGAAGGCAGAGGCCCAGCCCAGCGGGCCAGCTCACTGCCCAGCACAGTTGAAAATTAGCATAGGCTAGTCAGCAATTCAGATAATGTAGCTAGGCTGGGTCTTCTCCTGGGTGACCTGGATGTGTGAGTTTGTGCTTTTTATCTGTGTTTATTTGTTGTTTTAGGTTGTTTTTGTGTTTTCCCTGTCCTTGCTCTCAATGCTCTGTCTTGAGTCGGCTACCCCCAAATTGGGGATTGGGCCTGAGCATATAGATAGGTAGATAGAATAGGTAGATAGAATAGCTAGGCTAGCCTAGTCTAGTAGACTAGGCTAGTCGGTTTAATTCTAGTTTCGCTTTCACAGCATACTCATAAATTTCTATGGCTACTTTAGAGTCGTCATATACCATACTTAATTCCTATATAGGCCTATGTCCAAAGCGGCAGAAATGCATTATAAGGAATTATACCTACTGTAAACAAAAATAATATTTTCTCCCCATATATACCATAATATTACATAATACTAGGTTAGGGAATAGGTTTAGTGTTAGGTTAGTAATGTCGTTAATGTAGTTTATTATCATTAATTACGTCTTTTACATTCATATGCATTTCCCTGATCTTCATAGTTGGTCGGGATTCTCGGGAAGCTATGCCTTTACAACGGCGCCTCCCTTTTGTCGCTGTGTACGTGAAACTAGAATTTTACCGGCTAGTCCTTTGAAATTTAGATGGCCTACCACCAGGCATAGTCTACTCAGTATCACTCACTAGCCTACTTTACTAGCCTAGGCTAGGCTAAATATTACAGGCCGGCCACCTGGAGCTGTGTATCCCACTGCCGGGACTGCCCACATAACTTATCACACATTTCACAAGCACATATCAAAATAAGAGGTCATTATCAGTAACTTGAGGTGACTGGACGACTCGGCCCATGGGACAACTCGGCTCGGACAGCTCGGCCCACTTTTGGACAACTCGGCCACGACGGCGAGACAACTCGGCCCATTATTTGAGACAGCTCGGCCCCATGTTTTGCTATGGGGTAATTTGACGAGACCAGTCAGGATTAGGATGGGGAGAGATAAGTGGAGGGTTTATGGGTGAGGCCATGTATGCAACACCAAATCCTGTCCTCTGCATATGCGCGGCCTTTTCCCTAATATTTTTATTAGCCTATGTTATTTAGGCTCAACTGTTAGGTTAATTTAAGTTAGGTTAGGTTAGGTTAGGTTAGGTCAAGATAATATAATAGTATAAAGGAAAACAAATCGTGCCAAGGGGCCTAAGATTATCACGCATGCGCAGAGGACAGGATTTACAGGATTTGGTGCTGCATACATGGCCTCCCGTTTATGGCGTGTGTGTAATGTGGGCGAAATATTTGTTTATTGTATAGGCTAATTAGGTCATAGGCTAGTTCTCTCGATTCATAATGTGTAGGTTAGGTTAGGTAAACTAAGAGTTGTCTCGTAACTAACACGGGGCCGAGCTGTCTCGTTTTTACTGGGCCGAGCTGTCTCGCCGTGGGCCGAGCTGTCCTGGCCGAGCTGTCCCGTGGGCCGAGTAGTCTAGCATTCGTAACTTGACTGCCTTGGTAACATGTTTCAGCTATTCACACCTCTAATTTCTTATAATATAGTTATCTTCACTTTAAAAGTCACAGTTTACCCTTTCTGAAACACTCACAGTAAGATAAAAAGGTAAAATTCTAGTTTCACGTACACAGAGACAAAAGGGAGGCGCCCTTGTAAAGGCATAGCTTCCTGACCAACTATGAAGATCAGGGAAATTGCTGGGTAAAAGACGTAATATAATGATAATAAACTACATTAACGACATTAGCCTAACCTAACGACATTAGCATAACCTAACAACCTTACCTAACCTAACTTAGTATTATGTAATAGCTATGGTGCCGCATATGGAGAGATTTTTTTTTTTTTTTTTTACAGTAGGAATAATTCCTTATAATGCATTTCCGCCGCTTTGGACATATATAGGAATTAAGTATGGTATATGACAACTCTAAAGTAGCCATAGAAATTGATGAGTATGCTGTGAAAGCGAAACTAGAATTAAACCGATAAAAATGGCGACTGAGGTCCTGAGGAACTTTTCTTACCATTAGTTACTACCCGGTACTGAAGAATTGTCTTTCATTACTACTGCTCCATATCTTGGCGGCCACATATTTAAGGCTCTGAAAAACCATTAAGATGGACATAATACCATAATTCTATATAGGCCTACGTATCTATATCTACAGCCCCTTGTGGTACCTGTCACCAATTCTGGGGAGTCTAATTCACTGTTTTATGTGTTTTTCAGACATATCACATTTCAAGAAACCTCACCATAGAATTGAACTTCATGTTTTCGTAAAGATAAGTACATTAATAGTAAAGTGTTGGATTGTCTATGTTCTTCTCTTGGACTAACGACACTGGAGAAGAGAAGGAAACGAGGAGACATGATCCAGACCTACAAGATAATTCATGGCATAGATGCGGTCAAGGACGGGCACTTTTTGACAATTGCATCAAGAGAAAACCAACCAAACACCCGAGGACACAGACTGAAGCTGGCCAAGGTCAGGCACAGAACCACGAAGAGGAACAACTTTTTTAGTGCTAGGATTGTAAACAACTGGAATAGTCTCCCAGAGGAAGTAGTTACGAGTCAGAGTGTAAATGTTTTTAAAAATAATTATGACCGGTATGAGACTGAAAGATTGAGAAGAGGCAACCTTTATGAGCATTGACTCCTCTGCCTCTTAAACTATCACTAAGGTAAGCATCACTAAGGTAAGCATTTGTATCAATTCTCTATATAATGGATCTGGTGTGATCTGAAACTAGTCTTTGATCTAGTTTCTTCGATTCACTTACTTATTATGATGACGATGATTAATTTGTATTACTTGCAGACTTACAATTGAGTTGACTATTTATTGATATTTATAAAGATATTAATAGGCCTATATAGATATTTATATATAGCTATATATTAGGCCTAACAGTATATTATTATTATTATTATTAGATATGATGATGATGTTGAGGGATAGCCTTAAGTATCGGCCCCTCGTTGGTCTTCTTTCTTCTTCTTCTTCTTTAGAACCCGCCCGCAGACCGTGCAGATCCACAGGGCTGACCTTTGTATCGGTACTGGCTCAGAAACGTTAGTAGGAGGGAAAGTTTAGAGTAGAAGGATAGTTTAAGAGACAGTTTTGTTTGTTTGTATAAACCCCCCCTCACCCTCACCTCCGCCTCCCCCCCCCCCCCCCCCCCCTCACCCTCTCCCAAATTTTCTCCAATATCCTCTTCATCATCTCCATGTCTTGTGTTTCCATCTCCTGTGTTAACCCCAATAGCGCCCCCACCCCTCTATCTTCCCTCTGCTTAACCCGGGAGCTGCGGGGAGACTCTTAAGAGTCAGAGAAAACAAAAATCAACTTTTGACATCGAAAAAAAAATATTTTTTTATATTTTGTTTTTTATTTGTTTTTTTGGCCCCTGGGCCATGCAAAATCTCAGTCCTCTACCTCCCCTCCTTCCCCACTTTCCTCCTCTCCTTCAGTTATCACCTATTTTCCCTGTTATTCCCTTATTCTGAGGTATATTTTCGTGCTAACATTAGAAATCCGATTGGAGGGTGTGGTCATCACTGATAGCAAGCGAGTGCAAGAGAGAGAGAGAGAGAGTATCGATCGATTGTGTCTCAGTGGCCTTGGGGGAAATTGGCGGGAAAGCAGATTGCCTCACCCATACATTATACAACTCGCGGGCTATATCTCCGATTTTGACCATCCAAACGCTGTTTTCACTCGTTTTATTGTTGTTTCAGGTTAATACCTTTATAATCAACCCATAATAGGCACATATGGATAAGTATTAATGCTATTAATGGCACAATGAATATTTTAGTGACGGAAACACCTCAAATACGTCAGCACAGGGGGACGTTTCCAATTACCCCCATGCGCACTTCAGAGGTTAATCTCCTCCCACCCCCTCTCCCCAACTCTATTCCTCATGTACCTCTCCAACTCCTCATTATATCTTGTACATTCGGTTACTATGTGTTCTACATCCTCCACTATTGGGTCCCCTCCCATTTCACATTGACTGCAGTGCGGTCCCACTCCATTCCATCTCCTTGTTCTCTCATTCGTTTCTAGCGATCCTGTTCTTGCTTTAAATAGGAGTTTCGATCCCCATCCCCCATCATAGTACAGTTCTCTAGCTGGTTTTTCCTTCTCTCTATAATATGCCAGCGTGGCTTTATTTTCTACCCCCTCCCTCCATCTTCTTCTCCCCTCCTCCTTTATCCCTTTCTCTATCTCTCTGACACATCCCCTCCCATTCTCTAGTATGACCCACTCCTCTCTCATTTCTTTTTCTAAATTCCCCCCCACCCGGTCCTGTTTTATATTTATCCTCCCCAATCTTTTCTTGCACTCTCTGTTCCATTTACTTTGCTCGTTCGCCCATCTGTATACCTTCCCCGGCCACCTATCTTCCTCCATCCCCTCTAGCCTCACTTTGTACTTCCCTTTCGCTTTCCCAATCCTTTCCTCAAACGTACTCCACCCCATCTCCCCTCGGATTGCTTCTTGAGCTACGTATTTATTTGCCCCCAATCCTGTCCTCCCGATTTTATTCTGTATCGTTTCTAATTTCTTCGTTTCCGCCTCTGTTGTTTCTACCGCCTCTAAGCCGTACATTATTGCAGGTACTCCTAATCCTTTCCACAGCCCTCGCACTATTTCATAGCTATTCGCTCTTAGCCTTGTCGCGCTCCATAGTCTTCCATTCCATTGTTGCATTTGTCCCACCTTTTCACTTTTCGCCTTCTCAAACCCTTTCTCCGTGATCGTTACCCACAGATATTTATACTCCCTTGTCTTCTTCATTCTGTTTCCTTCCAGTGTCCATTCCTCGTCTTCTTGAAGCTCTCCATTCATTTTCATCACCTGGCTCTTTTCTTTACTAAATCTTACTTCAAGTTCCTCCCCGAATCTCGTTGCTTCCTCTAGTAGTCTCTGCAACCCTCCTCCCGTTTCTGCCATCAGAACTACGTCGTCAGCAAACAGCAGTACCCCCAGTCTTTCTTTGTTTATCTGAATCCCCTCCCCAACTCTTTTCATCCTCTGTGTCATTTCTTCCATATATAACGCAAATAATAACGGCGATAATACGCACCCCTGCCTTACCCCCGTCTTGCTTTCTACCCATCCCGTTTCTATATTTCCTAGCGCGTACTTCGCTTTTGTTCCTTGGTACATCGATGTTATGATGTTTATATACTTTTCTGGTATTCCACTCCTTGCCATTATTTTCCATAGCAGTTCCCTGTTTACTCTATCATAGGTTTTTTCTATATCCAGGAATGCACAGTAACCCATTTTTTTCTCTCTTTTCATTTTCCCCATCACTTCGCTTAGTATATAGATATTATCTGTCCCCCTCCTATCTCTTCTGAACCCATTTTGCTCATCACTTATTAGCCCGTTTCCCTCTATGGCTCTATTCATCCTTTCCTTCAATATCCCGCAGAAGAGTTTCCCTATTGTGTTTGTCACTGTCACTGGCCTGTAGCTTTTCATTTCCTTCTTACTCTTGTACCCTCCCTTGTGCAATAGTGTTACTCTCGCTTCATTCCATCTTTCTGGTACTCTCTCATTTCCCATTACCTCATTAAACATTTTCTTCAGTCTTCTTGCCATTTCTTCCCCCCCCCCCTCTATGTACATTTCATTTGGTATCCCATCCAGGCCGGTCGCCTTTCCCTTTTTTAGTGCTTTGATCCCTCTCCTTACTTCTTCTATTGTGAGCTCCCTTTCCATTTCCATCTTATCCTGTTCTGGTAGCCTTCTCTCTCTCATTTCCAAGTTCCATTCCCTCTCCTCCCCTTGTTCATTTACTCCCCCTATTTCCTCCCAGTATCGCTTTATTTCAATCTTTATTTCTTCTTCTGTCTTTATTATTCTATCTCCCACTATTAGTTCCACGCTTTCTTCCTCTCTACCGGTCTCACCTCTTAACATCCTATACCACTCCTTTTGGCCCTCTTTCCCCTTGCTTCTGATCTTTTCTACTTCTTCTTTCTCGTGTTTTATCATTGCCTCTTGTATTAGTATTTTTACCTTCTTCCTTTTCTCCTCGTATACCTGTACCGCTTGTCTTTCTTCTCGTTCCCTCTCTCCGCCTTCCCTCCTATTTCTCTCTATCATCCTTCTCCTTTCTCTGTTCGCATCCCTTCTTTCACTTCTTGCTTGTTTTATTTCCCCATTCCACCATGGTTTTTGTTTTCTTTTTCCTGTCCATCTTCTTATTCTTCCTATACTCCTTTCTGCCGCTCTATTTATGTCCATCATCAACTCTCTTACACCGATGATGATAGCTGCATTTTGTGTCACCCCAAAGTCTGATAACCCACTCTCATTAAAGTGTGGTGGCACAAAATGACAAGGGGCGATCCAGACTTTTAAATATATACATTATATGGACAACCTTTCCTGACTATTTTTAAGAATGAAAGTAAATATGCATTGCAGAATAATTATTACAAAGCAAATAAAGACAAAATAAAAGCGAAATATACCAAATATCATTAGGTGAAATAACAGAAAAACATATTCACCACCACAGCCAACATACCAAGACCTATAGCTGCTCACCACCACCACCACCACCACCTCTACCAATAACAGAGAAACAGTTACCCAAGCATTCACCACCACAAGTCGTTTTCTCTCTCTACCACACCTCTCCCGCATCAGAGAAAACGTCTACTCAAAGACTCAAGGATAACAATTATATACCTGTGCAGGGCAGAAGATAACATGTGATCAGTTCTCGCCGATATTACACTTCTCCTGCAACACCCCAAACCTACAAACTTGCAACCACTGTCCACTCCATCTACCTCCAGCCTGTAAAACACATAACAGCCCCAGACCAAATCAGAAGACAATATCATATTATATCACCTCACCCCAGAGTTAAAAAGGACACAACCGCCCCCAGACAACACGAGTTACTACCATCGAGATGACACGCCCTCTAACACCAGGGAACAACTTATCCATCAACATAACCAATTCCAAAGTCCAACAGAAGAAGAAAAGCGAAGAAGAGAAATTAATCAAGAAATGGCACTATAAGTAAATAAGTATATCACCCCTCTCCAAGCCACAAGGAACTAACCACCCTACAACATCCTACCCCTAGGTGCCTTTCTGATGCTCAACCATATCACCCCCGAGGCCCTGAGAAACGGTATGACTATGACGGAAGATTTTAGGATCGACATCTCAATCTAGAGCTGTTCTTGACACCCCGGGTAAAAGGACAGATTCGAAAGTTGAGGACACAGTTGAAGAGTTGGTTCAGTTGATCGCAAGGCGTAGACACAATTACGAGACTGTAGTCACCCATTATACTAATTCTTTTTAGTGGGTATCAACAAGCTGGTTTATTAGAGCCTTCTGGGTGAAGTAATCTAATATTCTCGGCCTACCTCAACCCCGGCGCTATTGTGGATATAAGCAGACAGTCAGGTACTAATTAGCTTTATCCAGGATAGACCAAACCACAAGAAATTCATCAAAGTACTTATAAAGACCAGAGTAGACAGGAGTTCACTCCTGCGTTCGCTCGATGCTATTTTGTCACGGCTTGGGCTAGGCAATTTAGTTATTTAAGGTCCCAAACCAAAGTGCTCGAGTTACACTGTGGGAACCCAGTGGCGTCAGGACAACCCCACGGCCAGCGGATCTACCCCAGATTGGATTACTAATTCTACACCCATTGGATTAATTATTCTACACATCAAAAGTGAAGTTATTATACCGTAAAAGTTATAGAAGATCTAACTGTGAAAAGAAATTATACTTGGCGTGTTGTCAGAGAGAAAGTATATAAAGATCGAAAGTGAAAGTAATTAAAATATATCTACTGCGTATATGATAAAAGGTATTCTGGAAACATCGGATACTACGCACGTATATAAAAGCGAGAGAAAGGAAGCTCTAGTGAAACTCAAAGAAATTAGGGAAGTACTGATAATAATTCTGCTAAAATTAATAACAAATAAATTCAAGTTAACTTATGCGTAAGCACCACAGTGATTTAACCTCAGGAAAATAATTACGTTTAGCTCCCAAATTCCAGAACAACTCTACGCAGGTAAATACCTCAAGTTCACATATAATTACTATATAACCTTTCTAAGCACAAGTGTAAATCCTCGATTGAAAGGAGTGCTACTCGATCTTAACTCTGAAATAAATACAGGACAAGTGTAATCTTTCAGTTAGAAAGCGGTCCCTAATACTTACTTAGATATAGCATAGAATAATCCAGTCTTGCGAGTCAGACGTAGTGGAGCCTCGTTCGTTCACTTTAATTGTTTTGTTCTTGACCATTATTGTTCTAGCTTTTACGTATGCGATATTCTTGTGCAAATAAACAGAATATGAATACACGTCTTGTGATAATTATCCTCTATTGTCTTTCTGTGTCTGTGGTAAAACAATATAACTTCTCCAGTTAGGAAGAGCCCACTTGATCAAAACCAATTAAACCCCAGTAAAAACCTGGCATAACATTAGGTATGTCAGGGACTGGAATAATCGACAACAGAACATATCAGCAATAAATTTGAATATATACAATTTAAGATGTGTTGTGACATTACATATTAGGTGAAATTATAAAACATATTTATTTGTTTAATAGTAGAGCAAGAAATATTCGCATACATAGACATTTCAATAATTCTGAGGAGGAGTGACGGATTAATTACCGTGACGAACACTGATTTTCTGAACTTGACTCTTGGTCAAGGTCACGAGGCTAGATACCCCACCCACCCCTCGATATATCTACGTTCCTACTGGCCCTCACGCAGCCGTAGTGCTTAGCGCGGTCGAACCTATATTTCACAAATGTTATGATATTTATATATATGCGTGTACTGTTACTTAGTAATATTGTATTGTGTAACCTAATCAACCCGAATGATATACATTTAAGTAAGAATACACCAAAATATAATCGTGATTAGGCTCGAATGGAGTGGCACCGCGGCTGCGGCCAATGTTTATAAACAACACGCTTTAGGCTGGTTGCTAGACTACTCGGCCCACGGGACAACTCGGCCAACGGTGAGACAGCTCGGCCCAGTAAAACCGAGACAGCTCGGCCCCGAGTTAATTGCGAGATAACTCGGCCTTTCACAACCCTTATTTGCTCTGTTGACCATATCAATCCATGATTTGTTTACAGATACACAGTTCGCTGCCATGTAACCTAAATCAGGATATTTTTTAGAGAATTTACTCACAACATAGCCACCTACAGTATATACAAGGCCTGTTCTTCTATAATTGTACTAGGTGATTTTGATGAATTGTTACATGCTCCTACACAACTATTTTCACCTTCATGCAACTCATCAGACAGCTCATCAGTCATATTATCATGATCACTCCATATTTCGCTACTCTATTTGCAAATTAAGTAACTGATTTCTATAAAAATGGGAAATATGCTAATCACCATCGGCTGTTCTATAGTTTTAGGGGACCTAAATGCTAGGGTAGGAAATGAGCCTGTTGAGGGAGTAATCGGTAGTTTTGGTGTGGATGGTGTAAATGAGAGTGGAGAAAGACTGAAAAATGTATGTGAAGAGTGTAGATAATACGTTCTTCAAAAAAAGGCGTATACACAAGTACACCTGGCATAGACTTGTGAGGGGAGAGATTGTAGAGAGGGCATTGATGGATTATGTGCTGGTGACAAGGGAAAGATTGTGTAGACTGCTGGATGTGAATGTGATGAGAGGTGAGGCGGAGGGTATGTCAGATCATTACCTGGTGGAGGGAAAGCTAAGAGTTAAGAGTTACAGGAGAATAAGAGACAAGCGTGAAGTAAGAGAGGTAATAAAAGTTAGTGAGTTAGAGAAGAGTGAAAAAGAGAGGGAGTACAAGGAAAGACTAAATGAAAAGTGGATGGAAGTGAGAGAAGTAGAGGTTGAATGGCAACAGTTTAAGGAAGGAGTGAAAGCAAGTGCAGAGGTAGTATGCGGCAAAAGGAAAGTAGGAGGCAGTGGTATCAGGAAGGGAAGCGAGTGGTGGAATGATACGGTGAGAAAGGCAGTTGAGGAGAAGAGACAGTGTTTTGAGAGGGTTTTACAGGATGGTAGTGTTGAGGTATGGGAGAGGTACAAGGAGAAAAGGAGAGAGGCAAAACGGAAAATTAGAGAAGCGAAAAAAGATGCAAACGAAAGGTGGGGCCAAAGGCTGAGTGAGAATTTTGAAGAACGAAAGAAGATGTTCTGGAAGGAGGTAAATAAAGTAAGGAAAGGAGGACAAAAGAGGGAAGAGTCAGTGAAAGATGAAAATGGAGAATTACTAGTGGAACCAGTTGAAGTGAGGAAAAGATATGCCGAGTATTTTGAATCTTTGTTAAATACAAGAGATGGAAGAGAAGCAGTGATTGAAGCAGAGGTGGATGGAGATAGGTTACCCAGGCCACCCAGGTGGCAGGGAATGAATGAAAGGATTGAGGAAAATGAGGTGAAAGAAGCAGTGAAACAAATGAGAGCGGGAAAAGCAGAAGGTTTGGATGGTATTGCTGTGGTGTATAAAGAAGGGTGGAGATGTGATAATAGATTGGTTGGTGAGACTTTTCAATGTGTGCTTTGCTGTGTCAATGGTACCAATAGACTGGAAGAGTGCATGTATTGTGCCGTTGTACAAGGGGAAGGGAGATCGGCAGGAGTGTTCAAGTTATAGAGGTATTAGTTTATTGTCAGTGGTTGGAAAGCTGTATGGCAGGGTGTTGATAGAGAGGATAATAAAGTGTACGGAAGTTGCAATAGGAGAAGAACAGTGCGGTTTTAGGAGGGGAAGAGGGTGCGTGGATCAGATGTTTGCAGTAAGACAGTTATGCGAGTATTTAGAGAAGCATAAGGAGATATTTTGGGCTTTTATGGACTTGGAAAAAGTGTATGATCGTGTGGACCGTGAAGCAATGTGGAAGGTGTTAAGGATTTATGAAATAGGAGGAAATTTGTTAGAAGCAGTTAAGAGTTTTTATGAAGGGAGCAGAGCATGTGTGCGAGTAGGAAATGGTGAGTTGAGTGTAATAGGGGAGAGCATAGGGTGAATCTAGATGTGAGGCTGGATGGGGAAATATTGGAACAAGTAGAGTGTTTTAAATATCTAGGAGGAACGATAAGCAGGAGTGGAGGTATGGAAGTGGAGGTAAAACAGAGGGTGTGTGAAGGAAGGAAGGTTTTCGGAGCAATGGGAAGTATGTGGAAGACGAGAAATCTCGGAGTGAAAGTAAAAAGTGCACTGTATCAAGGAGAAAAGAGGAAAGGAGAAAAGAGGGCTGAATGTGATGGAGATGAGCTGCTTGAGGAGTATGTGTGGAGTTACTCGTAGAGACAGATTGAGGAATGAAGAGATACGTAGGAGAGTGGGGCAGCAGGAACATTTGTCAGCCAGAGTGGACAGAAGGGTGCTGAGCTGGTATGGTCATGTTGAACGAATGGGAGATGAAAGGCTTACAAAGAGAATATGTGAGTCAGGTACAAGGGGAGATAGAAGGGCAGGAAGACCCCCATTGAGATGGAGACTGTGTAAGAAAGGCTTTGGATGATAGAGGAATGACTATAGATCAGGCAGGGGAAGTGGTGGTGGACAGGAGTGAATGGAGAATGCTTGTGAATAGTTGAGTGAACACGTGGTCATTTGGAGTAAGGGGTCGGGCGCAAGTTCGACTAGATAATAGTCCATCAGGCGCCTGGCCCGGGGGGACGATTAATATGAAGGGTGTGCCTGGAAGTGTGGTGGGAGGGCTTGTGGCTTTGGCTCCGCTGTATGTCTGCCTGCCGAGATCGGAACCTCTCCGGGTGGTCAGGGGCTGGGGGAGTGCTGGAGCGACCTTGGTAACCCTGGTCTCTGGGTCTTCTCCTGGGTGACCTGGATGTGTGAGTTTGTGTTTTTTATCTGTGTTTATTTATTTTTTTTTTTTTGTGTTTTCCCTGTTCTTGCTCTGTCTTGAGTCGGCTACCCCCAAAATGGGGATTGGGCCTGAGCATATAGATAGATAGATAGATAGATAGATAGATAGACCATCGGCTGAAAATTAAAATGGTTGTGATTTTTCCTATTAATGGGCGTGTTTTAGTCTGATCGTCATTATATATATATATATATATATATATATATATATATATATATATATACACACAAGGTTAGATACAATCACGAATTTCAAGACTACAGGCTTTTTCACGGCTATATCACAAGGTTAGATACAATCACGAATTTCAAGGCTACAGGTTTTTTCACGGCTATATTAAAAAAATTGCCCCATAGCATAACATGGGGCCGAGCTGTCTCAAATAATAGGCCGAGCAGTCTCGCCGTCATGGCCGAGCTGTCTTGCCGTCGTGGCCGAGTTGTCCAGTCCCCTTTAGGCCTACATATCAAGATCAATAATTAATTATCCATCATTTTGATATTATTTTGATCTAGTTGAATTTTTAAAAAAATGTGATGACTATTCCTATAATATAATCGCTTACTTTGAGGTATTATATATAATAACTCCGGTAGGTTATCGGCCTTCTATAGGATTATGACGCTTCTTTCGGATATTCTGAGGATATAGCTAGGTACATTTATAATTATCACATCCAAATAGATTATTTGTATATGGATATATACACAGTCTTAAAACTGTTATCAAGCTCCAAAAGTCTGAATCGGGTTGAGTTTAGACCCTGTGGAAGAGCAGGGTTGAGTTGGCTTGATATTGGACACCCTTTTATGGCATTTGGATGTGAAATACGACACCATTTCCAGTCTATCGGAGATAGTGATGGTAAAGGAAAATGCGGTAGATGATGATGTTGAGGGATAGCCTTAAGTATCGGCCCCTCGTTGGTCTTCTTACACCTTCCCCAGTTTTCTTTCTTCACTGTAGATGTATTATTTCTTCATCTTCTTACTGGGGTCCTTATTTTCTATAAATTTACATGTTTTCCAAAATATATTGTCACTTTTTGTTTTTTCTTTTTCTTTTTTCTAGTATTAGAAATTTTCTTCTTACACTTTTCTTACTTTCTTTTACATTTTTTATAGCTCTCCTAATTTTCCCTGTGTTCTTAATTTTCTTTTCTTTCGTCAAGTTCTTTTATCCTATTTTCTCTCCTTTTCCAACATCTATGTAAGTATTGTTTTATCTCTTCGTTTCCTTCTTTCTTGAATAGTAACTCTCCTATAAGTTTTTCAGTGTCTTGGATATATGGCCTGTGTAATCTTGTTATTTTTTTCCTAATTTCATTATATTCTTCACATTCCAGGATAAAATGTTTTAAGTTTTCTGTATCTTTTTCACACAGTCTGCATTTTGTATCCTCCTTCTTAAATCTTTTTCGGTCTTCTAGTGTGTATAATGGGTGTTTGATCTGCATTTAAAAAATGTGACTGAGGCTGCTGTGTTGTCATATACTTCATCTTCTCCCCCAATTTCTTTTTTTATTTTCTTGTAAATTTTTAGACTTGTTTTTGATTCCATGTCTTTTTGCCACATTTGTGTATCCCATTCATAGATCTTCTTACACAGTTCTGTCTTTGTCATCCTGCTCAGTTTTGTTCTATTTATGTTAAGCTCCTTTAGACACCTATTGCATTCTTTTACCCATGTATTATTATTCTCCTCTAATCCTTCTTCAATTATTTCATATAGTATTCTATTTCCATCACCATTTATTATGCCTTGTAAGTATTGTAGTCTTGATTAGCTCAACTTAAGCGAGTATCGAGAAACTTCGGCAATCGGCACAAACCCTTTATTATACAATAATCTGGCTAAGGACTTTGTATTTGACAATCTTCTTAATTGCAAAGCAACATAAACTATGACTTACATTTACCTGAAGTCCCTGTTACGATTTACATAACATACATGGCTGAAGAAGATGTCGGGATATTTTATAGTACGAATACGTCGACCAGACCATCAAAACAAAACATTCCCTTCACACGGCTATAAGACTGACTGCTTATTTCAGGCCTCTCCAGTTTGTAACCATTATTATTTACAGGGAGGTTAGTAATATATGTAATTTGTTAGTAGTCTTGGAAAATCCAACGTCAAGGCTATTAACCTAGCTAATTGCAATGACGACTTGTCTATTTTGACTGCTATGTCGTCATTCCAACCGTGGTTAAAAAGAAAACGTCTAGTCTACTCCTTATCTTGCTCTAGGAGACGTACATTAACCAAAACTACCACCGAAGGTGAAAAAAGCATAGAAGAGAAGAAAAAGGGGTTTACCTTAGTTACCGCTTAAGGCCCATCCCGTGTTCCGTCATGTGCAGATCCCTGTCGAACGTGCGCATGAGCGACCCTCTCTTGTCATTTTTTCACGCGCTCCATTGCTTGAGTCCGCTTTTGTTGTGCTCCTTCAATTCACCCTGTTTTAGGTTCGTTTCGGCTTATCTGGCCTTCTTTTTTGTTAGACAGATGTTACGTGATCTAGGGCACACGTAAATGGGCTCCTAAGTGTGTATAATGGAGACGCGTGTGGAAATAGCCTACCGAAGGTACGGGGGCGCCTGGCGTTCCTCGTATATGTTTTTCATTCTTTCTCTTTTCATATTCTTTTTTCCTGTTAGTCTGGGCATAGTTTAGCTTTTAGCTTATTTTAGCCTAGCTCGTTTTCTCATTCAGTAATTGCTATGCCCCTATGAGTTTTCATTTTTTCATAGCCTAAGGTGTACCGTTGGTAAACAATCTGAGATTTCGTTGGTGGCGGTGCTGTTTGTAGAGTTTGTGTCGGCCGCATTATTAGCGTTATTCCCGAGTCCCCCTTTCAAGTCCTTCGCTGTGTCTCAAGGGCCTGGGCGACAGGTGGTTCGTGATAATCCAGGGGTACCACACGGGGGCCCCTCTTTCACACCACACCTTCACCCGCCGGCTTTAGCACTGCCAACAGCTCCGCATCGCCACTGAGAAAACTCGATCCTAATTTGAGTATTTCATATCCCAATTCCCTTTATTCATTGCATGAACAGTAGTTAAGTGCTTGTTTAACCTCCACATAGTTCTGTAGTTGCCGTGCATGTTATTTTATTGCTTTTCTGACTAATAAACATTGTTGTTTACATTTGTTATCCTAGCTTGTAGCAGACGACGCACGTGCACCTCTAATCGACCTAGCTTTGTATTTTCTTATTAACTCTAGTAGGTATCGTATTCAGTATCCTACTGTAGCTATATATATCTGTAATTTTAGTTGTTGCTTGCATGATCTTGTAGTAACCTGACTGATAACTTTGTTTATCTAAATATAATCCTGCTTGACTAGCCTACAGTGACACCAGCGCCATCTGTTGATACAGTATATTAACCCCTTGTGTGCAGTTACACTTTATTTTTATATAATCTCTATTTGGTGAATTGTATATTTAGTCACATATTCTATTATATATATATATTTGTTTTGCTTTTTTAGGTAGGTTATCACCCCTGGTAGCCTACTTCTGCATATTTCATACTTTTTTGTTTTGGTTATTTTTGTTTTCGGTTAGTCTAGGCTATCATCCCTGGTGGCCTATTTCTGCGTACGGTACTTCAATTTTTAAATTTTCAGTTAGGCTATCACCGCTGGTGGCCTATTTCTGCGTACCGGTATTTCATAATTTTGTTTTCGGTTAGTCTAGGCTATCATCCCTGGTGACCTATTTCTGCGTACTTCAATTTTTAAATTTTCAGTTAGGCTATCACCGCTGGTGGCCTATTTCTGCGTACCGGTATTTCATAATTTTTGTTTTCGGTTATTTTTGTTTTCGGTTAGTCTAGGCTATCACCGCTGGTGGCCTATTTCTGCGTACCGGTATTTCATAATTTTTGTTTTCGGTTATTTTTGTTTTCGGTTAGTCTAGGCTATCATCCCTGGTGGCCTATTTCTGCGTACTTCAATTTTTAAATTTTCAGTTAGGCTATCACCGCTGGTGGCCTGTTTCTGCTTACCGGTATTTCATAATTTTTGTTTTCGGTTAGGATAGGCTATAACCCCTGGTGGCCTATTTCTGTTTAAATAAACATAAAATTGTTTTTGGTTCGGCTATCACTGCGTATTCAAATTTAATTTAGTTTTGTTTTAATTTTTGGTTAGGCTATCACCGCTGATAACCTATTTGTGTGTATTTCAACATTTTTGTTTTCGGTTAGGCCTATTTAAGTAAGTGAAGCGACCTGAAGGGAGTGAAGTGTTTTTAAAGTGAGTTTAGTGTTTTTAAAGTGAGTTAAGTGTTTTTAAGTGAGTGAAGTGATCTGAAGAAAGTGATCGTCACCATGCCTCGTGCCTGTACGAACTGCGCCGGTAGGTTTGGTGCTTCCATGTTTGCTCCTGTCGATCCACAAGTCTGCCGACTCTGCCAGCAACGAGGATTTGACAGCAAAATTGGATGAAGCCCACAACAAGATCAACGCCCTCACCAGGAAGCTGGAATCACTCCAAGAGTTTGTAACACTCAACATTGGAGTATCACTAACTCCAATTGTTTCAACTCCAGCATCCACCACCGCCCCAACGTCATCTGCCAACAATCCAACACCTGCAGTAGACACTGCAGAAGATGCTTCTGACGAACCTGAGCCGACATCAAACCAGGACAGCCGCCCTGTTCACCTTAGTCTCTCCCCACTCCTCGTGCAAGAAGCCTGCTAGCACGAACAGTACCAACCCCTCGCCCCCGTTCTAACCACTCCTCTCCCCGACCTGTACGTAGAGTCCCGCCACCACAGGTTTCCGGATTTACACCAGTGAGGAACGGTGCACAGCCAACGCAGAAAAGGTCTCATCTACCAGTCACAATGTCAAACAGATTTGAGATATTGGTAGAGATGGAAGACGAACCAGAGGAGACCAGGCTCGTTGGGGATTCCATCCTACGAGGACAGGTCGAAGAGTTCTGCGACAGAGTCCCAAATCAACGAAAAAGATTTTGCATCCCAGGAGCTGGACTGGACGACATTGTGGAAGCCTTCGAAGATACCACAAAGGATGCAAATGAAAATACCCTTTTTGTCATCCATGCTGGTTCAAATGACGTCATGCGCACCAGATCCGAAGAGTTGATGGAGAAATATCGCAAGATGATCCAGCACTACAAAAACAAGTCAAGGAATATCATCATCTCAGGCATTCTCCCCAAGATCGACGCACCTGACAAATTCTACGACAAGGCCTTCAGCACAAATAGCCGACTAAAATATTTGTGTCTGAGGGAAGAAGTTGAATTCATCAACCTCTGGGATAACTTCTACAACCAGCCTACTCTGTTCCGCAAGGATGGCACTCATCTAAACCCTGTGGGTTCAGCACGCATGGGTCGTCTCCTACACGAAGCAGTCCGCAGCCATGGATCAAAAAACGCCATCCGAGAAGAAGCAGCAGTGACATAAATCATCCAACGCCAAGAAAAAAACAGAAGCAACCGAGGACCACCAGCGATAAGGACCGAAGACAGCGAGGACCGAGGACAGCCATGAACATAAATGTAGATCCGACAAGAACCAAAAATATTATTAAAGAGCGTTCCGTGAGTTCTAAAATAACAAATTTAAAGGTTTTCTATGCAAACGCTCGTAGCATACGCAATAAATTTTCAGATTTAGAGGAGCTAGTGTTTACAGAAAATTATGATGTGATTGGCATAACAGAATCTTGGCTCAATACAGAAGATAGAGACTTTTTAGCAGAGTATTCACTTCCCGGTTATGTAATGTTTGAGAAAAGCCGAATAAATCGAAATGGAGGTGGCGTTTTACTTTATATCAAAGAAAGTCTTAACCCTACCCTCTTGTCAAAACCTCAAATTGTGAACGTCGACGCATCTTTTGTGCTAATAAAGAATAATAAAGGTACAAAAATAATACTTGCATTAATATACAGACCTCCAGCTCAATCAGTGCAAACTGACCGAGAAATTTACGAACAAATTGCAGATGTAAGTAACTCACAAGATACCGTAATTTTTGGCGACTTTAATTTACCTGTGACCAAGTGGGGCGATACTCTTACTTCACACTCCGGACATGACTTGTATACGAACTTGCAAGAGAGTTCGCTTTATCAATTTGTTCGAACGCCAACCCGTGGTAATAACGTTCTTGACATTGTACTTGCAACAAAAGAAGAATTAATAAAGAATTTGAATGTTGGTGATGAATTCAGTAACAGCGACCATCGTACGATAACTTTCACTTTAAAGTTTACTAGTAACGAACCAAATAGTAGCATCGAAAAAGTCCCTAATTTCAAGAAAGCAAACTTCCATAAAGTTAGAGCAATATTTAAAGAAACTGACTGGAGCTTTTTAATTCACAATAATGACATAAATACATCTTGGAAGTTATTCGAAGCCACTTACTTAAAAGCAGTGCAAGACTGCATACCATCGAAAATACGGCGTCCAGGCCATAATAATAAGCCCAAATGGTGGAATAAAGATATTTCAAACTGCCTGCTTGCTAAAAAATTTGCTAATGATAGATTAAAATCCTCACAAAATGACGAAGAACGGCTGAAATTTGTAGAGCTACGACGCAAAGCCAAAAAGTTAATTAAGCAAAGTAAAAAGACCTTAGAGTTACATATTGCGAATCAAAGTAAAACAAACCCGAAAGAATTCTATAGTTATATCAGAAAGAAAAAAGTAGTTACTTCAACTGTTGGACCATTAGTCGATGAAAATGGAGAATACACCAAAGACGAAGTACAAATGAGTAATGCCCTCAATACCTTCTTTGTACAACAGAAGACCTCAGTGATATCCCTACACCATCGCCGATTCAGATTGATAATTCAGATGTTCTAAGCAATATCACCGTCACAGAGAGAGAAGTATTGAATTGTTTAGATAAACTCAAGGTAAATAAAACGCCTGGACCTGATACAATCTCGCCTAGAGTTCTAAAGGAAGCTAAGGATGAGCTCTCCAAACCACTGACATTACTATTCAATAAATCCTTGCAGTCTGGAACTATGCACGATCAGTGGAAGCTAGCCAACGTAACACCGATATTCAAAAAAGGCAGCAAATCCCTACCCAGTAACTATCGTCCAATTAGCTTAACCTCAGTTGTATGTAAAATGCTAGAAACGGTCATACGAGACAGACTCGTAAATCACTTAGAGGAAAATAACATACTTAAAAATACTCAACACGGCTTTCGTAAAAAACGTTCCTGTTTAACAAACCTCTTAGACTTCTTCCACGATATCCTCAACCTCTACGATGAGAGTAAAGCTGTAGATATTATATACCTTGATTTTCAAAAGGCCTTTGACAAAGTTCCCCACAAACGTTTACTGCTAAAACTAAAAGCGCATGGAATACAAGACGGTGTGTTGAAATGGATAGAAAATTGGCTCAGCGACAGAAGCAAAGAGTAGTCATAAACGGTAAGGCATCTAAATGGACCAATGTAAGTAGCGGGGTACCCCAGGGATCAGTACTAGGACCAATTCTCTTTCTAATTTCATCAACGACATAGATGAGGGTCTCACCTGTACAATCTCAAAATTTGCTGACGATACAAAAATTGCAAATAGCGTACTCTCAAAAGAACAAGTTGACGATATGCAACACAATCTAGATAAATTGTCATGTTGGGCCCAAATTTGGCAATGAGTTTCAATGCGGATAAATGTAAAGTACTACATATCGGATACCTAAATGAGAAAGCAAACTATTCGATGAATGGCACTCAGCTTAAGAATGTAAACAGAGAAACCGATCTGGGAGTAACAATATCGAGTAACCTAAAACCGAGTCAACAATGTTCAGAAGTTGTCAAGAAGGCAAACAAAATAATTGGCTTTATAGGCAGGTCATTTGAGCATAAATCCAAAGAAGTTATCCTAACCCTTTACAATTCCTTAGTCCGCCCTCTTCTGGAATACTGCGTTCAATCCTGGTGCCCTTATTACCAAAAAGATATAAACAAGCTAGAACGAGTTCAACGTAGAGTTACCAAAATGATACCTAGCCTAAAGAACAAACCATACGAAGAGCGTCTTAGAGAATTAAATCTATTTCCTTTAACCCAGCGCAGATTAAGAGGTGACTTAATTCAAGTGTTCAAAATCATCAAAGGCATTGACAATATGAACTGTAGTAAGTACTTCACTATCGACCAATCTAATTACACACGGGGAAACGGTTGCAAAATTATTGGTAAATCTTTTAACTCACACGAATCTAAGAATTTCTTCTTCAATCGAGTTGTCAACTTGTGGAATGGGCTTCCCCGAAACGTTATAGACTGCATCACCGTTGATTCATTTAAACTCCGCCTAGACAAATATCTCGCATCAAACCCGCGACTGACTGCGTTTGTAAATGAATAACTTTATTTTATCCCCCCCTCAATTACTAACCCATCTGCCCCCTACTAACTTCCTAATCCTGCCACGGACATTAGTTCCACGGCAGTAATCCCCTTTCCAA
Organism: Paralithodes platypus; assembly: GCA_032716605.1. NCBI lineage: Eukaryota > Metazoa > Arthropoda > Malacostraca > Decapoda > Lithodidae > Paralithodes > Paralithodes platypus. Next base: position 4,891,530 of record CM064548.1, on the reverse strand, counting down.
TGTTCCCTTACCCACTCTAAACCACTGTTTGGACACTTGATCCTCAGTGTTTTGGAGGACAAGCAACCTAGAAGGGTCACTAGATATGTTGTTGCTTGATTTCCTTTGTACTCCTTTGTACACAGGGTTTTTCGCCCCTGACACATTCTCCGCTCACGGCTAGGCCACCCTTTTTCTCACCAGTTTCATTTACTGGTTTTTGTTTTCTCTTCCTGTTTCACCTCCATCCTTTCATAGTCTTTTTGCCCAATCCAGGGGTACCCCACGGGGGCCCCTGTTTGTGCGACACCACCCTCCCTGCCACTTCTCCTCATGTGCTTTGCTCTATCTCTGTGGGTTGGGTGGTTCCTGGGGGATGTGCCTCCTCTCCCCTGGTGTGTCTTCCTTGCCTCTCCCTTTACCGGTTGAGTTAGGATATTTTCAAGGAAGACACTGCTCAGCTTGATGGCCATCATCGCTTGGAGTTCATAAGGAGATGACGCATTTTGTGGCCCTTTTTTGGTATTCCCTAGACGCTCCTCTCGCTTTTTCGGCGCCGGACCATCTCGGTCGGTCCCTCAAATTTGCGGGAGCTCGATTCGGTCCTCTGGGACGTTTCGGCTCCCCGCAAATTTGCGGAGATCGCTGGGGGGTCCCGCAAAATTGCGGGAGGGTGGTGTCGGTACGGTTATGCCTCCATTGGCCCTAATTTGCGGTAATAGTTGACTTTCACTATTGACCTTTTTTATGTCATCTTGTTGCCTGATACTATTTGGTGTGTGCACTTTACTGGTGTTATAGGCCCTGCATGTAAGATGTTGAGTGGTGGTTAACACTTTCTCCATCTTTGCAGGTTCTGCTAGTGCTCTTCCACCTCGCCCGCCCTACTCACCTACCTCTGTGCTCCCGGTTTAGGGTGAGTACGGATACCTGTTTGCATGAGTGTTCCTGTTTCCCCATGCTCCTTCCCTGGTTCTTCTTGGACATTCTCTCCGCTTACTCCTTCGACGTTCTGATTATGGTGTGTGTTCTTCCAGTGCAGGTAGGCTGCCTTGCTTTCGCCATGGTTGTAGCTCCCCGTGCTTGGTGAGCCACAAGTCCTGCTTGCGCCACTCGCACTGTGTGTCCTCTACGGCCTACCTCCCTGCTCTGTGTGGCCCGTGTCTGGCCCTGGTGGATGTGGTGCACCATAGCCCTGGTTCCTCGGCGGCGGAAGTGGCCTCTGCTTCCCGTCAGTCGGTGTGGGCGCTAGTCTCCCGCCACTTTTGGACTGTGGGCCACCGTTCCCCGGCCTTTGTTGCCGCCCGGATCCGCGTCGCCCTGGGTATCCCTGACCCGACTGAAGGCCGTTCGCCTGGCCCTCTCCCTGCTCGGGCCCTCTCCCCTGGGTCCCGCAGCCGGTCGTCACATCGTCGGGGGGATCCCCTGCTCCGTCCACGCTCTCGCTCGCCTCGTCGCCCGTCCTCTCCTGCCCCTCGTTGTCCTCCTGATCGCCTTGACGGCGCCCATCGCCCTCGTCATGGTTCTCGCCCTGCGGCCGGGGTTAGCGGCTCTGCCCCTGTGCGCCCTCCCCTGGCCTCTCCGGGTCGGGGCTCTACTACCTTCCGCCCGCTTCCCCTGCTCGTCCGACGTCCTCTTCCTTTGTCCTCTCCGCGCGCGGAGGTTCAGGCTGTAGCTGGCCCTCTGCTCCCTCCTCCTACACTGTCCAGGAGGGTCCGCCAGGATGTAGTTGCTTCTCCTCCTACTTCACCTGCTTCGGTGCCTATTCTTCCTTCACGGTCTCGTCCCACGGTGGCGGTCCCTCCCTCCTCCGCCTCGGTGTCGGGCCGCCCTGTTATCTCTGCCCCGGGGATCCTTGCTCTGTTTCCCCCCGCGGCTACTTCTGACCTCTTTTCAGCCAACGGCCATACCACGTTGAATGCACCGCTTCTCGTCCGCTCAGCGAAGTTAAGCAACGTAGGGTCTGGTTCGTACTTGGTTGGGTGTCCGCCTGGGAACACCAGATGCTGTCTTTTCACCCGGCCAGCCTTCCCACTCCCGTCGTCCTGCTCCTCCTCCTTCTTCTCTCCCTGACCTTCACTTACCGTCTCGCCACGGGGGTACCCCTCCTCTTGGCTCGGTGGGGTATCGCGTGGTTTCGGGGTCCTCTTTCTCAGGGGCTGACGTGTCGCTGGAAGAGGGGGATAGTGCTGTTTCCCCCTCGGGCGTTCGTGTTCAGGGACGAATCCCTCTGCGGCGACACAACCGTGGTCGCTCGCCTTCCTTGGGCCGCGACTCTGCTGGTTCGTGTCGTGGATCTCGCTCCCGCTCGCGCTCACCCCTGTGGGCCGACCATTCTTGGGGGGGGGGGGGGGGGGGTCGCCTCTCTCGGATCGATTGTCGGCTATGCAGGGGTGGCTTGTGTCACGCATCGACGGGCGCTTGGAGTCGCTGTAAGACTCTCTCTTATCGCGCTTCTTGGCGGTGACACACCCTCAGCGCCTCACCATACCTACCCCTGCTACGGTCCCCCTCCCTTTTGCAGGCCTTTGCTCTGGTCAGACTTCAGCCGCCGGGACATCCTTCAGGTTGTTCAGTCCCTGGCTGTGTTGACGGGACTGTCCTCCTATGGGACGGGTTTGTGCGACGACGGTACGCCTGGCTTAGCCATCTTGCTCGATCACCCTCTCCCGTTGGGGGCCTGGTTTGCTGAGGCCTTCGTCTTCGCCGGCCGTTCCGTCGTCGGCTCTCCTTCAGTCCCTCCCCCGGAGTCGTCACTGCTTTTGCCTCCTCTTGTGTCTGTCGGCGGGTTGGACGGCGCGTTCTGGTCCTGGTTCAGCGCGCCCGTTCTTGAACTTTGTTCTCTTGCTACCCGAACTCGTTCTTCTCTCTCCCAGTTCAGTCCTCTGTCGACAGGGTTTTTCCCTTGCGGCGGTGGGTGCCGAACTTCTTCTCTTGTCTTTTGGTTCCCTCCAGACTTCTGTTCACCACCTGCGGCTTCTCGCGGCGTCTGCACCAGTCGATCTTCGTGAGGGTTTGGGCCGCGTTCGGCGGATCCCCCTTCGGCTCGCGGTGTCTTTGGTTCCCGAGCTGAAGGCGGTTTTGTGCGTGGCACCTCGGCAACGCCGGACGGTACGGTCCTCGTTCTGCCGGACAGCCCCCTTGGATATTCGTCAGGGTTTGTTGTACTCTGCGCTCTTTCCGTCGGGGCTTTTTTGCGCGGGATGCTTGGGTCCGCTACGCTTCTCTATCGGCGGACCCTGCTTACGTCACGCAACGACGCGCTGTGTCGCGAGTGGGGTCTTCTCAGTCCCGTCCTTCTGCCGGTCCTCTTCGAGGTGCTGCTGCAAGTGCTGCCGCCATGCATGGGCGCAGGACAGGGACGTTACAGGCCAGTGCGTCAGTTCCGCCTCGCCCTTCTATTCTTGCCCCCTTTTCATCCCCGCCGTGTCGGGGCTGGCCGGCCTTCCACTTCCGGCCGCCCTTCGCCGGGGTCGGCCCCGCGACGGCCAGGGGTTGGGGTGGCCCGCCCTTTTCGACGAAGTTGGGGGGGGGGGGTAGAGGTGGTCAACGTGGCGCTCATGCCCGCACAGACCGTACCGGGGGTACCTCCACGTCAAAACAATGTGTAGGTTCTCTGGGTCGGTCTCCTTGTTCTCCTTCTCGCCTGGCCGCCTGGGTCGCTCCCCTCCTCTCGGGAGCTCCCACGGGTTGTTTTCGCCGTTGCGCCCCTCGGTGGCCGCGAGGGACGTTGGGGGCGGCGGATTGCGCGGAGGGGTCTCACCTGGAGGTGGACGTCCAGACCCCCACTCCGCTCTTGTCACCGACGCTGGCCTATCTCTTCAGAGGTGGCCCACGTGTTCACATCCATGCACGGGCAGGGTATCGTCGAGGGAGTTGACCGCCGGTCACCCGGTTTTCCTCTCCCGTGTATTTCTGGTACCAGAGTAGAACTGCGACGCAATGCGCCCGGTGGTGGCTATGTTGGCCCTCACCGGGCGCATCTTGCACACACGGTTTCGGATGCTGCCGGTACCCCAGGTACGCCTGGCCCTGCGCCCTCTGTCGTGGGTAGTGTCGCTGGCCCTCCAGGCTGCGTCTTGGCTCGTTCCTCTCCATCCTCGATTCCAGCGATTCTTGGCCGTTCGGACTTCCGATCATGTGTTCCTGTTCGCCGGCCTTCCCTTCGGTCTCCACATCGCGCCGCGGATCTTCTCCGAACTGGTGGGACAGGCTCTGGGTCCTCTCCTCAGGAGCGGGCTCCAGCTCCTGTTTTCCTTGGCCGATTGGTTGATAGTTTCCGAAGCCCTCGGACTGTGCATACGCGACGCCCTCACAGTCGTTCGCCACGTCGCACAGTTAGGGTTCCCCGTCGATGTTCCCAAGTCACGCTTGACCCTGTCGCGTGTCGTGCCATGGGTCGGTCTCGCCTGGGTTTTGTCCGGCGCTCCGGTGACCCAGGGTCTGCCGGACGCAGTGCACCTTCGGTGGAAGGTCTTCGCCGTGTTGCACTCGGTTTCCCTCCCGGGGTGGCTCTGGGACTCGTTAGTGGGTTCGCTGCATTGGGCCGCTCTGCCCATTCCCTTAGGGAGCCTCCGGCTACGCCGCCTCCTCCTCATGGGCACCGAGGTGTTTCCGTTGACCCCTATGGATCGGCTCCTGCCGCTCCCACGTGCCTTTCGCGGACACTTCGGACACTGGGTTGCTCGGGGCACGCTCTCTGCGGCTGTGCCCTGGACCGCCCCCCCGCCGACGATCTGGGTAGACACAGATGCGTCGAGCGTGGTAGGGTGCGGTTACCCATCAAACCTGGGCCGTCAACTTCCCGGCGGATGGGTGGGACTCACGCCCCTTACCCGTCTATGCCCTCGAACTGTTGGTTCCTTTGTTCTTCCTGAGGGCCCACGCGCTGGCCCTTCGGGGAAAGTCGGTGGCCTTCGGGATGGACACTCAGACAGCTGTCCACTGTTTCCTAAAGCGGGGGCCCTCCAGGTCATTGACTCTATTGGGGTTCTCGGTGAAGTTGTTCTTCCTTGCGGACCGACACACCTTCTCCCTGCATGCCTCCTCCCTGCCCGGGCCTGCCACCCTGTGGGCGGACGCCCTGTCGAGAAGACGGCGTTCTTGTAGAATGGGCAATGCACCGGACTGTGTTCGACGACCTCGCGGCTTCCTGGGGTGTTCCGGAGGTTGCCTTGTTCGCATCGGAGGTGCCGCGCCAGTTGCCTCGGTACCTCTCCCTCCGGCCTCGCACTCCGGAGGGGGGTCCGGGCGCTTTCATGGTAGACTGGAACAGGTGGCGGTCGATATACATATTTCCGCCTCCAGACGCACTGTTGCTGTGCAACGTCCTCGCGAGGCTGCGGCTGTCCCGCGGCAGCGTCTGGCTCCTCGCGCCTCTGTGGCCGGCACGGGCTTGGTACGCCCAGTTGACGCGGTGGTGCCCGAGTCCGGTCCCTCTACCTGTCTCCGACTTCCACTTGCGCTAGGTTGGGGCCCTGCGGACCTCGTTGGCCTTCGCATCGTGGATGTTCATGAGGCACGGTGGCTCCCAGTCCATGGCCGGGACCTGCCTGACTTCCTGAAGCGTTCCTGGCCGACTTCTCCTTGGGGGCCTTACGGGTCCCGCTGGAGGTCTTTTACTAGGTAGATACGAGACACTCGCCAGCCAGTTGGCTCTCCTTCCCTCGTCCTCCACTCCTTGTTTCACCTCTTCCGTACACGTCGCTTTCCCGTCGACGATGTACGTAACCACTTGTCTGCCGTCCGGGGGGTCTTTGAGTCCGTCGCTGGGCTGGTCGTTCCGCCGCAGGAGCTGGTTTCCTTCATGACGGCTGCCTTCCGGGAACGCCCGCCTCCGCGCCAGGTCCCTCCACGGTGGGATCTGGGGCAGGCTCTGGACCTTCTGGCTTCATCCACGTACCAAATAGTAGCATCGAAAAAGTCCCTAATTTCAAGAAAGCAAACTTCCATAAACTTAGAGCTATGTTTAAAGAAACTGACTGGAGCTTTTTAATTAACAATAACGACATAAATACATCTAGGAAGTTATTCGAAACCACTTACCTAAAAGCAGTGCAAGACTGCATACCATCGAAAATACGGCGTCCAGGCCATAATAATAAGCCCAAATGGTGGAATAAAGATATTTCAAACTGCCTGCTTGCTAGAAAATTTGCTAATGATAGATTAAAATCCTCACAAAATGACGAAGAACGGGTGAAATTTGTAGAGCTACGACGCAAAGCCAAAAAGTTAATTAAGCAGAGTAAAAAGACCTTAGAGTTACATATTGCGAATCAAAGTAAAACAAACCCGAAAGAATTCTATAGTTATATCAGAAAGAAAAAAGTAGTTACTTCAACTGTTGGACCGTTAGTCGATGAAAATGGAGAATACACCAAAGACGAAGTACAAATGAGTAATGCCCTCAATACCTTCTTTGCATCAGTTTTTTACAACAGATGACCTCAGTGATATCCCTACACCATCACCGATTCAGATTGATAATTCAGATGTTCTAAGCAATATCACCGTTACAGAGAGAGAAGTATTGAATTGTTTAGATAAACTCAAGGTAAATAAAACGCCAGGACCTGATACAATCTCGCCTAGAGTTCTAAAGGAAGCTAAGGATGAGCTCTCCAAACCACTGACATTACTATTCAATAAATCCTTGCAGTCTGGAACTATGCCTGATCAGTGGAAGCTAGCCAACGTAACACCGATATTCAAAAAAGGCAGCAAATCCCTACCCAGTAACTATCGTCCAATTAGCTTAACCTCAGTTGTTTGTAAAATGCTAGAAACGGTCATACAAGACAGACTCGTAAATCACTTAGAGGAAAATAACATACTTAAAGATACTCAACACGGCTTTCGTAAAAAACGTTCCTGTTTAACAAACCTTAGACTTCTTCCACGATATCCTCAACCTCTACGATGAGAGTAAAGCTGTAGATATTATATACCTTGATTTTCAAAAGGCCTTTGACAAAGTTCCCCACAAACGTTTACTGCTAAAACTAAAAGCGCATGGAATACAAGACGGTGTGTTGAAATGGATAGAAAATTGACTCAGCAACAGAAAGCAAAGGGTAGTCATAAACGGTAAGGCATCTAAATGGACCAATGTAAGTAGCGGGGTACCCCAGGGATCGGTACTAGGACCAATTATCTTTCTAATTTACATCAACGACATAGATGAGGGTCTCACCTGTACAATCTCAAAATTTGCTGACGATACAAAAATTGCAAATAGCGTACTCTCAAAAGAACAAGTTGACGATATGCAACACAATCTAGATAAATTGTCATGTTGGGCCCAAATTTGGCAAATGAGTTTCAATGCGGATAAATGTAAAGTACTACATGTCGGATACCTAAATGAGAAGCAAACTATTCGATGAATGGCACTCAGCTTAAGAATGTAAACACAGAAAACCCTCTGGGAGGAACAAAATCGAGTAACCTAAAACCGAGTCAACAATGTTCAGAAGTTGTTAAGAAGGCAAACAAAATATTGGCTTTATAGGCAGGTCATTTGAGCATAAATCCAAAGAAGTTATCCTAACCCTTTACAATTCCTTAGTCCGCCCTCTTCTGGAATACTGCGTTCAATCCTGGTGCCCTTATTACCAAAAAGATATAAACAAGCTAGAACGAGTTGAACGTAGAGTTACCAAAATGATACCTAGCCTAAAGAACAACCATACGAAGGCGTCTTAGAGAATTAAATCTATTTCCTTTAACCCGCGCAGATTAAGAGGTGACTTAATTCAAGTGTTCAAAAATCATCAAAGGCATCGACAATATGAACTGTAGTAAGTACTTCACTATCGACCAATCTAATTACACGCGGGGAAACGGTTGCAAAATTATTGGTAAATCTTTTAACTCGCACGAATCTAAGAATTTCTTCTTCAATCGAGTTGTCAACTTGTGGAATGGGCTTCCCCGAAACGTTATAGACTGCATCACCGTTGATTCATTTAAACTCCGCCTAGACAAATATCTCGCTTCAAACCCGTGACTGAGTGCGTTTGTAAATGAATAACTTTATTTTATCTCCCCCTCAGTTACTAACCCATCTGTCCCCTACTAACTTCCTAATCCTGCCACGGACATTAGTTCCAGGGCAGTAATTCCCTTTCCAATGTTCCCTTACCCACTCTAAACCACTGTTTGGACACTTGATCCTCAGTGTTTTGGAGGACAAGCAACCTAGAAGGGTCACTAGACCTGTTGTTGCTTGATTTCCTTTGTACTCCTTTGTACGTATACACGGGCCGCTACACCGGTTCCATTGCTCGGGCGTACGCTCTTCCTTGTCGCTCTGCCCGCTGGGGTTCGGGTGTCTGCACTAGCGGCATTGTCACGGCGCCGGGTCTGCGTGCGATTCTCCCCGTCCTTGCATGGCGTAACGTTCGCCTCCTCCCCTCATTTTGTTGCCACGAATGAGAGGGAGACCCACGTTTTCCAGCCTTTCACCGTCCAGGCTTTCCGGCGTGGGCATACTCGCCATGTGTTGTGGCCGGTGTCAGCCTTGCACTCCTCTGTTGCGTCTGTGGCGCCGCCTTCGGGTACTGCTGTGTGGGTGTCTCCTTAGACAGGTGGGAGGCTCTCGCAGGTGCAGATGGGACGCCACATTTGTCGGCCCATTCGTGCCAGTCACCCTGTTTGTAGGGGTTCTGCGCACGATGTGCGATCCTTTGCTGCCTCCTTCTGGTTCCTGCAACGTCGATCCTTACCTGACATCGCCTCAGCGGTTTTGTGGTCTTCTATCACTTCCTTCATCTCCTCCTACCTCTCCATGTCCAGTGTTCGACCCCCTCGGCCGGTGATGGCTCTCGGGGGTCGTGTTTCCTCGTGCTCTGGCGAAGATACCTGGTCTTCCCCCCTTGTCCCTTGTTCTTTTCCTTTGTTTTCTTTGACAAAGGGGGGGGGGGGGGGAGTACGGGTTTGCAACACTTGATTGCAAGTTTGGGATTATGTATTGTTACAGTACATAAGTGTTTTTGCCACATTGAAAATTGTGTTTTGTTATTGTGTTCAATGTTTTTGTTGGTTTTGGAAGAAAAGGGATTTTGGGTACAGTACCTTTTTGGTTTAAGACAAGTCTATGTTTTTGCATTACTATGAATGACGGGCATGTGTTAAAACTGTTCTTTTTAGCTACTCCTCAGTTTTTCACTCATTTATTAAACTCTCTTGTTTAAATTGTGTCTTTGTCATTCATAATTTTGTTTTATGCATTGTTTTTTTTGGTATGTTGGGCTTGGATGTCCTCCTCCTATTTGTTATGCAGCCTTGACGTTGGATTTGCCAAGACTACTAACAAATTGGGAGGTTTGACGTACCTCCCAACCTACCAAATAGGAAAACCTACTATTTGGTAGTAGTCTTGGAAAATCCAACGTACATAATACCCTCCCTCACGCCGGACCCCTGCCCATCCGCGTTCTTCTGCTGACGTGAGATGTGATGACAAGAGAGGGTCGCTCATGCGCACGTTCGACAGGGATCTGCACATGACGGAACACGGGATGGGCTTTAAGCGGTAACTAAGGTAAACCCCTTTTCTTCTCTTCTATGCTTTTTTCACCTTCGGTGGTAGTTTTGGTTAATGTACAACGTCTCCTAGAGCAAGATAAGGAGTAGACTCTAGACGTTTTCTTTTTAACCGTGGTTGGAATGACGACATAGCAGTCAAAATAGACAAGTCGTCATTGCAATTAGGTTAATAGCCTTGACGTTGGATTTTCCAAGACTACTACCAAATAGTAGGTTTTCCTATTTGGTAGGTTGGGAGGTACGTCAAACCTCCCATTTCGGCACACTGACAGTGAAAGCCAACTATTTCCGCAAATTTGCGGGCCTATTGAGGCATAACCGTACCGACACCACCCTCCCGCAAATTTGCGGGCCCCCCCAGCGATCTCCGCAAATTTGTGGGGAGCCGAAAACATCCCAGAGGACCGAATCGAGCTCCCGCAAATTTGCGGGACCGGCCGAGATGGTCCGGCGCCGAAAAAGCGAGAGGAGCGTCTAGGGAATACCAAAAAAGGCCACAAAAATGCGTCATCTCCTATGGACTCCAAGCTTGGATGGCCATCAAGCTGAGCAGTGTCTTCCTTGATATAATCCTAACTCAACCGGTAAAGGGAGAGGCAAGGAAGACACACCAGGGGAGAGGAGGCACATCCCCCAGGAACCACCCAACCCACAGAGATAGAGCAAAGCTCATGAGGAAAAGTGGCAGGGAGGGTGGTTTAGCACAAAAACAGGGGCCCCCCTGGGGTACCGCTGGATTGGGCAAAAGATGATGAAAGGATGGAGGTGAAACATGAAGGGAAAACAAAAACCAGTAAACGAAACTGGTGAGAAAAAGGGAGGCCTAGCCGTGAGCAGAGAATGTGTCAGGGGCGAAAAAACCCTGTGGTGTGAAGTAGGGGCTCCCCTGGGGTACCCCTGGAATATCACGAACCACCTGTCGCCCAGGCCCTTGAGACACAGTGAAGGCTCGAAAGGGGGGACTCGGGAATAACGCTATAAAGCGGCCGACACAAACTCTACAAACAGCACCGCCACCATCGAAATCTCAGATTGTTTACCAAACGTTACACCTAAGGCTATGAAAAAATTAAAACTCATAGAGGCATAGCAATTCCTGAATGAGAAAACGAGCTAGGCTAAAATAAGCTAAAAGCTAAACTATGCCCAGACTAACAGGAAAAAGAATATGAAAAGAGAAAGAATGAAAAACATACACGAGGAACGCCAGGCGCCCCCGTACCTTCGGTAGGCTATTTCCACACGCGTCTCCATTTGACACACTTAGGAGCCCATTTACGTGTGCCCTAGATCACGTAACATCTGTCTAACAAAAAAGAAGGCCAGATAAGCCGAAATGAACCTAAACAGGGTGAATTTGAAGGAGCACAATAAAAGTGGACTCAAGCAAATGGCGACGTGTGAAAAAATGATAACAAGAGAGGGTCGCTCATGCGCACGTTCGACAAGGATCTGCACATGACGGAACACGGGATGGGCCTTAAGCGGTAACTAAGGTAAACCCCTTTTTCTTCTCTTCTATGCTTTTTTCACCTTCGGTGGTAGTTTTGGTTAATGTACAACGTCTCCTAGAGCAAGATAAGGAGTAGACTATAGAAGTTTTCTTTTTTAACCGCGGTTAGAATGATGGCATAGCAGTCAAAATAGACAAGTCATCATTGCAATTAGATTAATAGCCTTGACGTTGGATTTGCCAAGACTACTAACAAATATATATATACGGTATACAGTATATATACAGTATAATTAGTATATTAATCTATTTTTTTGTTTCCTCCGTATACCTCCATCAAACTTAAAATAATGTCATGGCCAAAGCCCGGTTCCTCCAGAATTACAGGCTCGCTTTCGCTCGCCAGGAAAAAATTGACACTTAATTGACACGAAAAGTTCTAATATTGACAAATAAATGGGGCAAAAGGTCTTCCAAAATCGCCAAACTAATGGGCCAAACATCATAACATCTGACAAATAATGGGGCTAAACATTAGGAAAAGGGGGGACCAAAAAAAAAATGGCCCATCTCCCCTTAAACCATATGGATGACCAGGTACTGTACAGTATATCAATAGCTGCATGGACCTGATTCAAAGACAACCGACACAACATAATAACTTGCATTATTTGCCTTATGCATCAAAGGACACATCTACAGCAAAATATGATAAAGCCTAAAGAGAGTAGCAATAGTGCAACTTATAAACACCCACGTTACTAGCTAATTCACCAAGGCCCTGGAACTTTCTCCCAGAATCAGTCTTTCCCTCTTCCTATGACTTAAATTGCTTCAAACTCTGTGTGTCAAGGCATTTTGGCCCTGTCACTCTTTCAACTCTGGGGGAGGCAATCGATACAGGCAGTTCTGCCTTTTATCTCCCTCACTCACATGATGATGATGATGATGATGATGATGATGATGATGCAGTTTTTACCACCATACACTCCCTGCTGAATAGCTGGGCTAGGGTGGGTGCCCTGATGAATCAGGGACTTCAGTGAACAGTTGCCACAGATTGCTAGACCGCGCTGTTCACCACAGCACTGACATCTGCCAATAACACACTGGCTGGCCTGAGACTCGAACCGTCAACCTCACGGTCAGCAGGCGAGCGCTCTACCAACCGAGCTACGGCCTGTGGCAACTTATACATAGACAAAAAAAAATTGCAATATACCTACTACATACTATGTTGGGGAGATTGTAGACACCAATCGAGCAGGGCAATACCCAAGGGAGGCCTCATAGGCACGTAATAAGAAGCTGCTGGAACTCCTGTTTCATTTGTCTGGTTTCCCTCACTGTTTCGTTTTTTGTCTCCCCTACACATAGAGTAATCCAGCTAGCTCTCACACACACCTCCTTCTCCTATCCATTTCACTACACTAAACAAGCACACCACTCTTCTTTCCAATACTGTACACCACAAAAAAAAAAAAAAAAATAATAATAATAATAATAATGGAACGTATGGAAAGCGAGAGAATGACTAAGAGGGTGTACGAGAGCAAGGTGGAGGGAGGGAGAGGTAGAAGGATGGAGTGAGGAAGTACAGTATATGAACGAAGGCGGTGCTGGTTGGGGGGAGGGGCGTCAACTGACTGGGGACAGAGGTGCATGGGGGCGGTTCGTTCGTGGCCACCCCTTTAGGGATCACGGCGTCAGGCAATAGATAGATAGAATAATAATAATAATAAAATAATATGTCTCTCACTTTGGGGGAGACACTTGTTACAGCAGCTTTACCTTTTGTCTCCCTCATACACATAGAAGAAAAAAATACCCCTCAGCTCCTCTCATACAAACCTGAAACAACGTAACTTCAAATTGTCTTAAAGTTGCCCTTGGGAGGACCCACTCAGAAAAGTAAGTGAAATACAAGGAGTAAGAACCATAGACTTGATCACCCTCACAGTGGGTTTTATTTCAGCTGTTGGCAAACTGAATCATTAACCCTTTAGCAGGCAAATGGCCTTACAGGGATATCTGCGGTAGGGTGGGAATTTGAAACGAAAGTTGCCGAGAGGTTGGTCTACCTGCGAGATCTGCGTCGTTGCTCTGCCCAGAGCGATAATCTCAACGACGTCGACGCTCGAAGGAGAACAAGGAAAACGGGAACAAAAATAGGAATCGGCGGCAGTACCGACACCACCGACGGTTTCTGGTTAAATAAAGTTAACTATAAAAAAAAATCACCACACCGTGCACACGTGACGGAGGTGTGAGTAGTACGGTTCTAAATAAAGCGGCAAAACAATAATGACCCTTATCGACATTGGGATCGGGGAGTTGTTTGCCCGCTAAAGGGTTAAGCAGCTGATTTTTCGACTTAATCTCTTCTTTACCGCCGACGTCTCTTTAACTGTATTCTGGCTACTGTTAGACGATTGTATTCAGGTTTAAAGGGGTCTCCATCAATGAACAGGCTTCGAACTATCAAACTTAACCCTTATTACTACAACAGATCCTTCTTAAACTGCACAAAATCGTCTAAATATAGCTAGAATAAAATTAAAGAGACGTTGCCGGTACAGAAGGGGTTAATGGAAATACAGTACTGTATATGAAACTATTTATCTGTGTATTTCCGAAGTAGTCAAGTAATCATGATAAAGGCATGTCAATTTACCCTCAGCTGATAATAAACAAACTATACTGTATACTTCACCGCCATCAAAGACTGGAACGACCTACCCCAGCCAGTCCGTGAAAAGAGAACACTGTATTCCTTCAGACGTAGCCTGAAGGAACACCTGAACCGGACAGCTGCGAGAAGGGAGCACCAAGCTTATGTCTACTACTAAATACGACATAAGAGATAGGCAAACCAAACTGAAATAATTACTGATTACGGATTACTGATATTTATTATAGGATGTAAGGTACTGTATCTTAAAATAACCCCCTAGAAATACTTTCTCTTAAGTATCTATTTCTTTTATCCTCCCCTTTTCCCCAGCTAACCTAATCCCACAAGGACCCCAATGGAAATACGCCTGACGGCCTTATTGGGCTATCCTTAGTTGGAATTATGCAAAGCTGGTACATGTCATATTTGTAACATACTACAGTATGTGGTACCAACTCTGTAAATTGCTAACGAATTAATATTATTATTATTATTATTATTATTATTATTATTATAGCCTACTGTAGGCTACACTAAAATTAAAGGTAAATACATTCAAGCTGGGAAATATTGAGAATGATTTCTTCATGATTATTTGATAGGCCTTTCTATTCTTATTTTTTGTAATGTTATCGATATTCACATTATTATTAGATAAACTATCATGGTTACAATGATTTTGGCACAATTTTCATACATTCTTTAATCTATCTATTGTATCTAGCCTATTGTAGAGTTCGCCACCTGCAAGTGGCACCGATGAGCGAGCCGCCCTTCGGCAATTTGTATAAGGTTTATTCCCTTAGACGGGTTGCCAACCAAGGCTGTGGAGTCCCATCCACCCAAATATTTAGTTTTCTCCCCTAGATGGGTTGCCGACCAAGGCTGACGAGTCCCATCCACCCATATTTATCTACTGTGTACTCTCTCCAAAATCACGTCACTTCAAATAGTACATGAACCAGGGTAAAAATTGGTACCAACAAATAAAGCACAAATATATACTTACTGTCTACGGCACAGAATATTAACCCCTGTCCAACGGGGATGTTTGTAACTTCTACTACCTGGCAGGCGGGCATATTTACCCTAAACGAGCTTCATTCCATGCTTTTTTTTCATGCATAGGTTAAACAAGAGCCAGAGCGTAATACAATTATGTATCCATGAAAGGGTGATAATAGAGCTTTCCAATGACACCTGAATCATCCTTGTACGACCATGGGTTACCCTGTAGCGATCGGGCAACGAGGGGAAAACCCCTAAAATATGGTAATTTCCCAAGTTTTTCCTGGTCTCGCGAGGCCGTGGGTGTGGAATGGTGCGGAGGCAGTGTCAGTCGCGGCACTGGGTCCGTGCCGAGCGATCAGAGCCCGCCTATCGTCCTCCCAACGCGTGGACTCTCTCTCAGAGCCGATAATGTGCTCAACATCCCTTGCGACATATGTCGGGCACCGCAGGGGTGGCCATGATTCTCTCACTCGACATATGTCGGGCCCCGCGGCTTGAGTGTTAATAATACAGTACAGTATTGATTTTGATGTGTTAGTTCGAGTATATATTCTTTATTTATATTTATGAGTACCTGTATTCATATCACCTAGCAGCCATTTCCTGGATTTAGATGTAATTTGATCCCTTTCGAATGGTGCCGATTCGTCAAAATTCGGGATCTGGCCTATTGAATTAAAACACCAATATCATCCACATCTTCACCTACCCACTCTTACCGATACAAATAATTGGTACCGATATCACATACCGGTACCACAGGGATTGGTGGTTTTACGATGAAGAGGTCAAAGAAATGAAAGCTAGGGTAAACCACCACATATGAAAAGACTCAGGCAACAGCAATTAATTTCAACATACATTACTAATAACATTTGTTAAAAACGATGTTAAAAATAATACCATGGTTTGCATCAATTTTAACATACATTGCTAAAATAATATCTACAATAATGCTGCAAGGATAATCGGTAAGATTAGGAGTAGTGGGCGTACCACTACCAACATACAGCATAACTCATCTATAAAACATTACGGTAACCTAACCAAACAACCTAACCTAACCTAGTATTCATGTAGTACTGTACTAGGTTAGGTTAGGTTAGGAATGTTTTATAGATGATTTATGCTGTATGTTGGTAGTGGTACGCCCACTACTCCTAATCTTACCGGATAATCTAATGGAATCATAAGTAGAGTTACATAGATACACAGACCTTGCGGTCCCTACTAGGTAGTCCGGACTTATTGCTAAAATAGAATAGGCAAGGATAGCAGAGAGAGAGAGAGAGAGAGAGAGAGAGAGAGAGAGAGAGAGAGAGAGAGAGAGAGAAGAGAGAAGAGAGAAGAGAGAGAGAGAGAGAGAGAGAGAGAGAGAGAGAGAGAGAGAGAGAGAGAGAGAGAGAGAGAGAGAGAGAGAGAGAGAGAGAGAGAGAGAGAGAGAGAGAGAGAGAGAGAGAGAGAGAGAGAGAGAGAGAGAGAGAGAGAGAGAGGAGAGAGAGAGAGAGAGAGAGAGAGAGAGAGAGAGAGAGAGCAATGGTTGTACTCACCGTCATCTCTTTATTACCGGCACTGCAGAATCAAACTTTCCAATCTTCCGGACTTACCGCGCCTGAAATACAAAATATAATTTAAATATACAAATAGGATAATGGACCTATTGCATGTGCTAATATACATTAATTCAATTATATTTGAATAGTGTACCGTATCAAACTCATTATGGTGTTGATTGCTATAAAATTTACTGTTCCAAATTTTCTAGGCTAACTATAATAACTAGGCCTAGTTCTTAAAATACTTCGACCAAACATACCGGTACGGGTTTCGATGCCTGCAAAACGAGCTTTATGAACACTATTGAATATTATAGAGTGGACAACACTATCGCTTTCAAACCCTTAGTGACTATATAACTGTAAATATATAGTCTTTTTCGTTTACACAAACAGTGTACAGTAACCCCTCGCTATTTCGGACTAATTGGGGAGACACCCAGTCCGAAATGTCCGATTATCCGAGATGTCCGAACTCCGGCTGTGTCCGATCTAAAAGAGGACAAAAAACCGACCTGAAAGAGAAAAATCCGACGAATATCGAATAGTGAAACGGGAACAGACTTCACCGGGCGGCGAGCTGGCTGTTAAATGGAAAACGGGAGCAAACTTCATGCAACCATGACAACGTAATAAATGCGACCAAGAAAACGGAGGCTACCCTATTCATACCCTAGATTTAAATATAAGGAAAATTTTATTTTAATACCACAAATTTTCCGAGTGTTTTGTTATAAAAGAAATTGTTCATTTGCATCAATATATAGCGTTTGTAATTAATTAGAAATCTCGGGGAAACCAATTTTCCCCATTAGGCCTATTGATCGATGTTGAGACACGCCCCCTATAGTGATTTGAAAAGACATTAGCCTAACCTAACAACTTTACCTAACCTAACCTAGTATTATGGGTGGGGGCGGCTGCCCCCACACGCCCGCTGGTTGAGTACTAATCCCTTAGTAAAAAAAAAAAAAAAATGGCTGTCGATTATACGAAGGTGAAAGAAAGTCGATTAAGTCTACGGTGTTTACTCTGCAGTCTTCAGCTTTGATTGTACATTGATTACTCCTAATCTTACCGATCTTTAGAGCTATCGATAACTGGAAGTACCGTATTGACAACCTTGTTACGAAAATTAAATTTTAATACCATACTGTACTTTTATATTAGGTTTTTCCGAGGGTTTAACACATTTTCATAAGATCTTTAGGGTAAGATTAGGAGTAGTGGGCATACCACTACCAACATACAGCATAACTCATCTATAAAACATTAACCTAACCAAATAACCTAACCTAACCTAGTATTCATGTAGTACTAGGTTAGGTTAGGTTAGGTTAATGTTTTATAGATGATTTATGCTGTATGTCGGTAGTGGTACGTCCACTACTCCTAATCTTACCGATCTTTAGAGCTATCAATAACTGGAAGTACCGTATTGACAACCTTGTTACGAAAAAGAAATTTTCGTCAAATTGGATTTTAGGTCACGTATGTGTTTTTTGTATTATAATTCTTTTTCTCATCAGTTCCTTCATTGATTAGTGTGTTTTAAGGTGTTTTTCCTTCTGCAAATTCATATTTACCCATTATTTTGCAATATTAAAACATGCCCCCTAAAACCATATTTTGTCATTACCCAACCTAACCTAACCTGGGGGCTGCCGCCCCCAGACCCCCGCAGGGTTAGCATTGATATAGAATATGACAAAATACTAAAAATAAGGCAAACAAAGTCAATAAGGTACGATTTTAGTTACTGGACACCTATTTGACAGGTAGGCCTACCACCAAGGATTTAATACAGAATTGCTTTCGGTTTCCACGCATCCAACACCAAGCTACACCTTTTCCTGGTCCGGTAATAGTATTGAAAACGATATACAGTAATAACTTTTTAAATGTGGTTTTCGACGAGAATAAAACGGCGCGTTTGGGCCGATAATCGGCGGCGGGAGTCCGTCGACGCTTCGGATCGTTGTGGTTTGTTTACCCAGGACGCTCGAGGTTACGGCCAGCTGTTGTACTTGCCCCCTGCTGGCCACATAGATGACGATTATTATAATTCACCCTCCCCCCCCCTCAACCCGTCCTGTATCCCACGGCCTATAACGCAATTCTTTATCAAAAAATGTACCCAATAACTGGTTATAAGCTTAGCCATTTTAAGTCGACCGCCAAGGCGGGACCGGGAAGTCACTCCGAGCGTAAAGTAAACAAAGCGACGCTACTTCCACGAACGCAACAGAGTTGTCTTTATATTTCGTCTCATGTATGAAGCGATGGAGGAAGTGAGTGCAGAAAAGGATATAGGAGTAGTGATAGACAATAAGTTAAATTTCTCAGAACATTTAGCGGAAAAGATAAACAAAGCCAATAGAATTGTAGGGCTGATAAGGAGGACATTTGTGTCACTTGACGAAGAAATCTTTAGGAATCTCTATACAGCGCTGGTTAGGCCGCACCTGGAATATGCGAACCAGGTGTGGGCTCCATATATGGTAAAGGATATAGAAGCAGTGGAGAAAGTGCAGAGGAGAGCTAGCAAGCTGGTACCAACGTTGAAGAATGCGGGCTATGAGCAGAGCTTGAGGACACTGGGGCTTCCGACACTGGCATATAGGAGAAAGAGAGGGGATATGATAGAGACTTTTAAGATAGTGTCAGGAAAGTACGATGAGGATGTGTGTGAAGGTATCTTCTTGATGTGGGAGGGAACAAGAACGAGAGGACACTCTAAGAAAATTTACAAAGAAAGAAATAGGCTTGAGAAGGCAAAGAACTCATTTTGTGATAGAGTGGTAAATGAGTGGAACGCACTGCCCCAGTATGTAGTCGATTCCGAATCAATAAGGGAGTTTGAAAGTAATCTTGATAAAGCATGGGGAAGACAAGATTTGAAGTTTGATTATAAAACAAAAATACAGAATAGTAAAAATGTTGCGTCTGCTACCGCCGCCGCCAACACCGTGAACGACCGCAGCAGTGCAAGTACTGGTACTGAGCTGGATACACAGGCATAGTTTGCCTTTTTCCAGAGGATCTACTGTAAGAAACTGTAAGAAACTGTAAGAAATATTATCATTATTAAAGTGTCCCCATTGCTTTTTTAGTGTTTCGTACACCAGAAAAGGGTGTAGCTTGGTGTTGGATGCGTGGAAACCGAAAAAAAATATGTATTAAATCGTTGGCGGTACCTGTCAAATAGGTGTCCAGTAACTAAAATCGTACCGTGAATAATATTAGTTCTCAGCTGATCCAAGATGGCCACCATTTTTCCATCCACCCTTATTTAACCCACAAAGTCTAAGGAAAATTAATTTAATATGCAGCGGTAAAGACATATATTGCGGTGACTAATACTTTATGAAAAAGCTATAGGCCCTAGTATACATTTAGAACATTATATCCCATACGTGACCTAAAATCCAGTTTGTCCGACATTTTAGTACCATACGTTTTTATTAGGTTTTGCCGAGGGTTAAAACAAATTTTCTTATGATCTTTAGAGCATACAAGTATAGCCTAGATTAAATATTTATCTTCAAATATATCAACAAAATTAGTGGTATTAAAATAACATTGACCCAAATATAATGATATACTAGCACATTGGGAGGTTTAACGTACCTCCCAACCTACCAAATAGGAAAACCTACTATTTGGTAGTAGTCTTGGAAAATCCAACGTCAAGGCTATTAACCTAATTGCAATGACGACTTGTCTATTTTGACTGCTATGTCGTCATTCCAACCGCGGTTAAAAAGAAAACGTCTAGAGTCTACTCCTTATCTTGCTCTAGGAGACGTTGTACATTAACCAAAACTACCACCGAAGGTGAAAAAAGCATAGAAGAGAAGAAAAAGGGGTTTACCTTAGTTACCGCTTAAGGCCCATCCCGTGTTCCGTCAAGTGCAGATCCCTGTCGAACGAGCGCATGAGCGACCCTCTCTTGTTATCACATCTCACGTCAGCAGAAGAACGCGGATGGGCAGGGGTCCGGCGTGAGGGAGGGTATTATGTACGTTGGATTTTCCAAGACTACTACCAAATAGTAGGTTTTCCTATTTGGTAGGTTGGGAGGTACGTCAAACCTCCCAATTTGTTAGTAGTCTTGGCAAATCCAACGTCAAGGCTGCGTAACAAATAGGAGGAGGACATCCAAGCCCAACATACCAAAAAAAACAATGCATAAAACAAAATTATGAATGACAAAGAAACACAATTTAAACAAGAGAGTTTAAGAAAAGAATGAAAAACTGAGGAGTAGCTAAAAAGAACAGTTTTAACACGTGCCCGTCATTCATAGTAATGCAAAAACATAGACTTGTCTTAAACCAAAAAAGTACTGTACCCAAAATCCCTTTTCTTCCAAAACCAACAAAAACATTGAACACAATAACAAAACACAATTTTCAATTTGGCAAAAACACTTATGTACTGTATACATAATACATAATCCCAAACTTGCAATCAAGTGTTGCAAACCCGTACTCCCCCCCTCTTTTCCAAAGAAAACAAAGTAAAAGAAAGAGTGACAAGGGGGGAAGACCAGGTATCTCCGCCAGAGCTCTAGGAAACACGACTCCCGAGAGCTATCACCGGCCGAGGGGGTCTAACAATGGACATGGAGAGGTAGGAGGAGACGAAGGTATTGACAGACCACAAACCCGCCGAGGCGATGTCAGGTAAGGATCGACTCTGCAGGAACCGTAAGGAGGCAGCAAAGGATCGCACATCGTGCGCAGAACCCCTACAATCAGGGTTACTGGCACGAATGACCCGACAAATGTGGCGTCCTATCTGCACCTTCGAGAGCCTCCCACCAGTCCGAGGAGACACCCACACAGCAGTACCCGAAGTCGGCGCCACAGACTCAACATCCGGGCACAACACATAGTGAGTATGCCCACGCTATAAAGCCTGGATGGTGAAAGGCTTGAAAACGTGGGTCTCTCTCTCTCATTCTTGGCAACAAAATGAGGGGAGGGGGCTAACGTGACGACATTCAAGGACGGGGAGAATCGCATGCATTCCTGGGACCGTGACATGGCTGCTAGTTCAGACACCCAATCCCCAGTGGCCAGAGCGACAAGGAAGAGTGTACGCTCGAGCAACTGAACCGGTGTAGTCTCCCGTGTATATGCGTGTGAAGCCAGAAGGTCCAGAGCTCGCCCCAGATCCCACTGAGGAGGGATCTGGCGCGGAGGCGGTCGTTCCCTGAAGGCAGCCTTCATGAAGGAATCCAGCCCCTTCGGCGGAACGACCAGCCCAATGACGGACTCAAAGACCTCCCGGATGGCAGACAAGTGGTTACGTATAGTGTTGACCTGAAAGCGACGTGCACGGAAGAGGTGAAACAAGTAGTGTAGTATGAGGGAAGGAGAGCCAACTGTCTGGCGAGTGTCCTGTATCCACCTAGTAAAAGACCTCCAGTGGGACTCGTAAGTCCCCCAAGTCGAAGACGTCCATGAACGCTTCAGGAAGTCAGTCAGGTCCCGTCCGTGGACTGGGAGTCACCGTGCCTCACGAACATCCACGATGCGAAGGCCAACGAGGTCCGCAGGTCTCCAACCTGGCTCAAGTGGAAGTTTGAGACAGGGAGAGGGACCGGACTCGGGCACCACCGCTTCAACTGGGCGTACCAAGCTTGGGCCGGCCACAGAGGCGCTATTAGCCAGACTCTGCCGCGGTACAGCCGCAGCCTCGCGAGGACTTTGCACATCAACAGTGCGTCTGGTGGCGGAAATATGCATATCGACTGCCACCTGTTCCAGTCTTCCATGAAAGCGTCCGGACCCCCCTCCGGAGTGCGAGTCCGGAGGGATAGGTACTGAGGCAACTTGCGCGTCTCCTTCGATGCGAACAAGTCGACCTCCGGAACACCCCAGGAAGCTGCGAGGTCGTCGAACACAGTCTGTTTCATTGCCCATTCTACAAGAACGCCCTGTCCTCTCGACAGGGCGTCCGCCCACAGGTTGGCAGTCCCGGGCAGGTAGGAGGCATGCAGGGAGATGTTGTGTCGGTTCGCGAGGAAGAACAACTTCTCTGAGATCCCCAACAGAGTCAATGACCTGGAGGACCCCTGCTTTTGGATACAGTGGACAGCTGTCTGATTGTCCATCCTGAAGGCCACCGACTTTCCCCGAAGGGCCAGCGCGTGGTCCCTCAGGAAGAACAAGGGAACCAACAGTTCGAGGGCATTGATGTGTAGGTGTGTGTCCTATCCATCTGCCGTGATGTTGATGTCCCAGGTTGGATTGGTAACCCCACCCTACCACGCTCGACGCGTCTGTGTCTACCCAGATCGTCGGCGGGGGGGGGCGGTCCAGGGCACAGCCGCAGAGAGCGTGCCCCGAGCAACCCAGTGCTCTAAGTGTCTGTGAATGGTACGCGGGATCGGCATGAGCCGACCCATAGGGGCCAACGGAAACACCTTTTTGCCTATGAGTATTAGGCGGCGTAGCCTGAGCCTCCCTAAGGGAATGGTCAGAGCGGCCCAATTCAGTGAACCCACTAACGAGTCCCAGATCCTCCTCGTGAGGGAGACCGAGTGCAACACGGCAAAGACCTTCCTGCGAAGTTTCACCGCGTTTGACTGACTCTGGGTCACTGTAGCGCTGGTCAGATCCCATTCGAGACCTACCCACGTCACGACATGCGAAGGGGTCAGGCGCGACTTGGGAATATTGATTTTGAACCCTAACTGTGTGATGTGGTGAACTACTGTGAGGGTGTCGCGGACGCACTGTTCTAGGGTGTCTGAAACTATCAACCAATCGTCCAAGTAAAACAGGATCTGGAGCCCGCTCCTGAGGAGAGGATCCAGAGCCTGCTTCACCAGTTTCGAGAAGATCCGCAGCGCGATGTTGAGACCGAAGGGAAGTCTGTCGAACATGAACACACGATCGGAAGTCTTAACGGCCAAGAATCGCTGGAAACGAGGATGGATAGAAACGTGCCAATACGCATCCTTGAGGTCCAGCGACAATACCCACGACAGAGGTCGCAGGGCCAGTCGTACCTGGTGTACCGTCAGCATCCGAAACCGTGTGTTCACGATGTGCCTGTTGAGGGCCGACAGATCCACCACCGGTCGCATCGCGTCGCAGTCCTTCTTTGGTACCAGAAATACACGGGAGAGGAAGACCGGGTGACCGGCTTTCACCTCCTTGACGATTCCCTGTTCGTGCATTGACGTTATCACGTCGGCCACCTCCGAAGAGATGGGCCGGCTTCGTTGACAAGAGCTGAGTGGGGGTCTGGACTTCCATCTCCAGGTTAGACCCCTCCGTGCAATCTTCCACCCCCACGTCCCGCGTGGCCAGCGAGGGGCGCAAGGGCAAAAACAACCTGTGGTAGCTCCCGAGATGAGGTGAGCGACCTCTTCGGCTAGGCGAGAAGGAGAACAAGGAGGAGACCGACCCGGAGAACCTACAAATTTTTTGACGTGGAGGGTCCCCCGGTACGGTCCTTGCGGTCATAAGCGCCACGTTGACCTCCCCTACCCTCCCCACCTCGCCGAAAAGGGCGGGTCACCCCATCCCCTGTCCGTCGCGCGTCTGACCCCGTCGAAGTGCGGCTTGAAGTGGAAGGCTGGCCAACCCCTTCTCGGCGGGGATGAAAGGGAGCAAGAACAGAAGTGCGAGGCGGAACCGACGCTCTGGCCGGCAACTTCCCTTTCCTGCGCCCTTTCTTGGCGGCAGCACCCCGAAGAGGACCGTCAGAAGGACGGGACTGAGAAGACCCTGTTCGCGACACAGCGCGTCGTTGCGTGTCGTAAGCAGGGTCCGCCGACAGAGAAGCGTAGCGTTCCCAAGCATCCTGCGCAAAAAGCCCCGATGTATAGAGCTCAGAGTACAACAAACCCTGACGAATATCCAAGGGGGCTTTCCGGCAGAACGAGGACCTTACCGTCTGGCGTTGCCGAGTTGCCTCGCACAAAACCGCCTTCAGCTCGGGAACCAAAGACACCGCGAGCTGAAGGTGGATCCGCCTAACGTGGTCCAAACCCTCGCGAAGATCGCCCGGTGCAGTCACCTCGACAAGCCGCAGGTGGTGAACAGACGTCTGGAGGGAACCTAAAAGACAAGATAATAAGTTTGCCACCCTCTGTCGCAAGGTAAAATCCTTGTCGACAGAGGACTTATCTGGGTGAGAGAAGAACGGGTTAGCAATAGAACAAATTTCAAGTTTGGGCGCGCTTATCCAGGACCAGAACTTGCCGTCCAATTCGCCGACAGATACAAGAGGAGGCAAAAGCAGTGATGACTCTGGGGAAGGGACTGAAGTAGATCTGTCGACGGAACGGTTGGCGAATTCTAAGGCCTCAGCAACCAGGCCTCCAATGGGAGAGGGTTATCGAGCACGACGGCTAAGCCAGGCTTACCGTCGTCGCACAAACCCGTCCCATAGGAGGACAGTCCCGTCAACACAGCCAGGGACTGAACATCCTGAAGGATGTCCTGGCGGCTGAAGTCTGACCAGAGCTTAGTACGAGGAGCAGACGGGGGCTTGGGCTTCACCGAAAAGTACTGAAGGTCAGTCCTCGTCGGGTAAGCCCGCACCTCCACGTCGGCCACCTGACCATCCACCCTGATAGCCCTGAACTGCATCTTATCATTAATTTGCACCGACCAGCCAGATGGGAGGGCCCTCTCACCTGACGGGAAGCCGGTAGCACGCTCCGGGTCGGAGGCCTGCACCCCCTTCCAAACAGCCAAGGAGCCATAGAGGAGCGGCATGGTCGGTGACGGGACCTTGGCCTTCTGGATGGGGGGCAAGCGCGGACCCTGCCCGCGGAGAACCCCCGCATGGGAGACAGCAGGGGCAACCTCCCGAGCTAGGGCAGGAGCAGTACTAGCCGACGACCGGGCAGGCGGAGAAGCTGGGCGAGAAGGAATGTGGTCCACTGCAGAAGGGAGGGGGACCGTAGCAGGGGTAGGTTGGGTGAGGCGCTGAGGTTGTGTCACCGCCAAGAAGCGCGATAAGAGGGAGTCTTGCATCGCCTCCAAGCGCTCGTCGATGCGTGACACAACCCACCCCTGCATAGCCGAAAATCGATCCGAGAGAGGCGACCCCCCCGAAGATTGTTCGGCCCGCAGGGGCGAGCGGGAGCGAGACCCACGACACGAAACAGCAGAGTCGCGGCCCAAAGAAGGCGAGCGACGACGGCCGTGGCGCCTCTGAGGGTCTCGTCCCCGATCACTAACGCCCGAGGGGGAAACATCACCATCCCCCTCTTCCAGCGACACGTCAGCTCCCGAGAAAGGGGACCCCGAAACCTTGCTATACTCCACCGAGTCAAGAGGCGGGGTACCCCCCTGGCGAGATGGTAAGTGAAGGTCAGGGATAGAAGAATGAGGAGGAGCAGGATGACGGGAGTGGGAAGGCTGGCCGGGTGAAAGGAGGTCAGAAGGAGCCGCGGGGGGAAACAGAGCAAGGATCCCCGGGGCTGAGAGAACAGGGCGGCTCGACACCGAGGCGGAGGAGGGAGGGACCTCCACCTTGGGACGAGACCGTGAAGGAAGAATAGGCACCGAAGTAGGAGGAGAAGCAACTACATCCTGGCGGACCCTCCTGGACAGTGTAGGAGGAGGGAGCAGAGGGCCAGCTACAGCATGAACATCCGCGCGCGTAGAGGACAAAGGAAGAGGACGTCGTTTGTGCAGGGGAAGCAGGCGGAAGGTAGTAGAGCCCCTATCCGGAGAGGCCAGGGGAGGGCGCACAGGGGCAGAGCCGCTAACCCCGGCCTCAGGGCGAGAACCAGGACGAGGGCGATGGGCGTCGTCAAGGCTATCAGGAGGACGACGAGGGGCAGTAGAGGACGGGCGATGAGGCGAGCGAGAGCGTGGACGGAGCTGGGGATCCTCCCGACGATGTGACGACCGGCCGCGGGATCCAGGGAAGAGGGCCCGAGCAGGGAGAGGGCCAGGTGAATGGCCTTCAGACGGGTCAGGGATACCCAGGGCGACGCGGATCCGGTCTTCAACAAAGGCCGGGGAACGGTGGCCCAGTCCTAATGTGGTGGGAGACGACCGCCCACACCGGCTGAAGGGATGCAGAGGCCACTGCCGCCGCTGAGGAACCAGGGCTATGGTCCACCACATCCACCAGGTCCATACACGGGCCACACAGAGCAGGGAGGTAGGCCGTAGAGGACACACATTGCGAGTGGCGTAAGCAGGACCTGTGGCGCTCCAAGCACGGGGAGCCACAACCCTGGCGAAAGCAAGGCATCCCACCTGCAACGGAAGAACACACACCATAAGCAGCACGTCGACGGAGTAAGTGTAGAGAATGTCCAATAAAAACCAGGGAATGAGCATGGGGAAACAGTAACACACATGCAAACCGGTATCCGTACTCACCCTAAACCGGGAGCACAGAGTACAAAGGAGTACAAAGGAGTACAAAGGAAATCAAGCAACAACAGGTCTAGTGACCCTTCTAGGTTGCTTGTCCTCCAAAACACTGAGGATCAAGTGACCAAACAGTGGTTTAGAGTGGGTAAGGGAACATTGGAAAGGGAACTGCCCTGCCACTAACGTGGCAGGACTAGGAAGTTAGTAGGGAATATGGGGTTAGTAACTGAGGGAGGATAAAGATATCCATTAACAAACGCAGTCAGTCGGGGGTTTGATGCGAGATATTTGTCTAGGCGGAATTTAAATGAATCAACGGTGCTGCAGTCTATAACGTCTCGGGGAAGCCTTCCACAAGTTGACAACTCGATTGAAGAAGAAATTCTAGATTCGTGCGAGTAAAAGATTTACCAATAATTTTGCAACCGTTCCCGCGTGTAATTAGATTGGCGATGAAGTACTTACAGTTCATATTGTCGATGCCTTGATGATTTTGAACACTGAATTAAGTCTTAATCTGCGCTGGGTTAAAGGAAATAGATTTAATTCTCTAAGACGCTCTTTCGTATGGTTTGTTCTTTAGGCTAGGTATCATTTTGGTAACTACGTTGAACTCGTTCTAGCTTGTTTATATCTTTTGGTAATAAGGGCACCAGGATTGAACGCAGTATTCCAGAAGAGGGCGGAAGGAATTGTAAAGGGTTAGGATAACTTCTTTGGATTTATGCTCAAATGACCTGCCTATAAAGCCAATATTTGTTTGCCTTCTTAACACTGAACATGTTGAGGGACTCGATATTGTTACTCCCAGATCAGTTTCTGTTAATTCTTAAGCTGAGTGCCATTCATCGATAGTTTGCTTCTCATTTAGGTATCCGACATGTAGTACTTTACATTATCCGCATTGAAAAATGCCAAAGGCCAACATGACAATTTATCTAGATGGTGTTGCGTGTCGTCAACTTGGTCTTTCGACAGTACGCGATGTGGAATTTTTGTATGGTCAGCAAATTTTGAGATTGTGCAGGTGAGACCCTCATCTATGTCGTTGATGTAAATTAGAAAGAGAATTGGTCCTAGTACCGATCCCTGGGGTACCCCGCTACTTACATTGGTCCATTTAGATGCCTTACCGTTTATGACTACCCTTTGCTTTCTGTTGCTGAGCCAATTTTCTATCCATTTCAACACACCGTCTTGTATTCCATGCGCTTTTAGTTTTAGCAGTAAACGTTTGTGGGGAACTTTGTCAAAGGCCTTTTGAAAATCAAGGTATAATATCTACAGCTTTACTCTCATCGTAGAGGTTGAGGATATCGTGGAAGAAGTCTAAGAGGTTGTTAAACAGGAACGTTTTTTACGAAAGCCGTGTTGAGTATCTTTAAGTATGTTATTTTCCTCCAAGTGATTTACGAGTCTGTCTCGTATGACCGTTTCTAGCATTTTACATACAACTGAGGTTAAGCTAATTGGACGATAGTTACTGGGTAGGGATTTGCTGCCTTTTTTGAATATCGGTGTTACGTTGGCTAGCTTCCACTGATCAGGCATAGTTCCAGACTGCAAGGATTTATTGAATAGTA
The DNA here is from genome assembly GCA_032716605.1 of Paralithodes platypus. Lineage (NCBI taxonomy): Eukaryota > Metazoa > Arthropoda > Malacostraca > Decapoda > Lithodidae > Paralithodes > Paralithodes platypus. The sequence goes on along the minus strand of CM064548.1, from coordinate 4,863,358 downwards.
ATGTCAGTGGTATTGAATAGTAATGTCAGAGGTAGGGGAGGAGGGCGGGCGAGGTGGAAGAGTACAAGCAGAACCTGCAAAGATGGAGAAAGTGTTAACCACCACTCAACACCTTACATGTAGGGTCTATAACACCAGTAAAGTGCACACACCAATATAGTATCAGGCAATAAGATGACATAAAAAAGGTCAACAGTGAAAGCCAACTATTACCGCAAATTTGCGGGCCAATGGAGGCATAACCGTACCGACACAACCCTCCCGCATCTTCGCGGGACCCCCCAGCGATCTCCGCAAATTTGCGGGGAGCCGAAACGTCCCAGAGGACCGAATCGAGCTCCCGCAAATTTGCGGGACCGGCCGAGATGGTCCGGCGACGAAAAAGCGAGAGGAGCGTCTAGGGAATACCAAAAAAGGGCCACAAAAATGCGTCATCTCCTTATGAACTCCAAGCGATGATGGCCATCAAGCCGAGCAGTGTCTTCCTTGATATATGATCCTAACTCAACCGGTAAAGGTAGAGGCAAGGAAGACACACCAGGGGAGAGGAGGCACATCCCCCAGGAACCACCCAATCCACAGAGATAGAGCAAAGCCCATGAGGAGAAGTGGCAGGGAGGGTGGTTTCGCACAAACAGGGGACCCCCTGGGGTACCCCTGGATTGGGCAAAAAGACTATGAAAAGATGGAGGTGAAACAGGAAGGGAAAACAAAAACCAGTAAATGAAACTGGTGAGAAAAAGGGTGGCCTAGCCGTGAGCAGAGAATGTGTCAGGGGCGAAAAAACCCTGTGGTGTAAAGGAGGGGCCCCCTGGGGTACCCCTGGAATATCACGAACCACCTGTCGCCCAGGCCCTTGAGACACAGTGAAGGCTCGAAAGGGGGGACTCGGGAATAACGCTAATAATGCGGCCGACACAAACTCTACAAACAGCACCGCCACCATCGAAATCTCAGATTGTTTACCAACGTTACACCTTAGGCTATGAAAAAATGAAAACTCATAGGGGCATAGCAATTCCTGAATGAGAAAACGAGCTAGGCTAAAATAAGCTAAAAGCTAAACTATGCCCAGACTAACAGGAAAAAAGAATATGAAAAGAGAAAGAATGAAAAACATATACGAGGAACGCCAGGCGCCCCCGTACCTTCGGTAGGCTATTTCCACACGCGTCTCCATTATACACACTTAGGAGCCCATTTACGTGTGCCCTAGATCACGTAACATCTGTCTAACAAAAAAAAAGAAGGCCAGATAAGCCGAAACGAACCTAAAACAGGGTGAATTGAAGGAGCACAACAAAAGCGGACTCAACAATGGAGGCGCGTGAAAAAATTATAACAAGAGAGGGTCGCTCATGCGCACGTTCGACAGGGATCTGCACATGACGGAACACGGGATGGGCCTTAGGCGGTAACTAAGGTAAACCCCTTTTTCTTCTCTTCTATGCTTTTTTCACCTTCGGTGGTAGTTTTGGTTAATGTACAACGTCTCCTAGAGCAAGATAAGGAGTAGACACTAGACGTTTTCTTTTTAACCGCGGTTGGAATGACGACATAGCAGTCAAAATAGACAAGTCGTCATTGCAATTAGGTTAATAGCCTTGACGTTGGATTTGCCAAGACTACTAACAAATACGGTGCTGTATAGTAGTTTATTTGGAACAATAAGTACAGAATAACACTCACCCCTTCATTGAAAACAGGTCCACCTCACTCCCCTTCACCTCACTCCACTTCTCCACCTCACTCTTCATTGAAAACAGGTCCACCTCACTCCCCTTCTCCATCTCAAGTGATACATTACATTATAATTTTACATTGTTCTTCTTCTTCTTATTGTTTAACCCCTACACCCCGGAAGGGCTCTTTAACGCCCATAAAAAAGCATACCATAGCTGCCCGGAAGGGCTCTTTAACGCCCAGTGGTTGAAGCCTGTGAGCTTGGTGTGCGAGGCGTCGGTCCGACGCATGTAAACAACAGCCGGCTGGACCGACGCCCCGCATCTCTGGCCACAAGAAGGAGAGCGTCGCTTGTTCGTGTGTGCCTGTATGTTGTTGTTAAGTATCGAAAAGTAGTGTAAAGTGGCTGTTCTTGCCATAAAGTTATCTCCAATGAAATCATCATCACAACTGAACCAGTGGACTTAGAGAGCTCTACTTAACGCCATTCTACAGGTAAATAACACAGCTATGCTTGGGGATGCGCGGGAATGCGGGAAGCAGTCAGAATAACAAAGATACGGTAGCCTAGCCTAGACGTTTTTCGGCCAAAACACCCGGGTTTCGGGGAATATTTATGTAATGCGTAGCCGGGGCTGGAGGGTTAATGTGCTGTTTGCTTCGAGGTTTGTGGTGTCTCCAGATTACTGCACAGGCATTATAAGAGGGGTGAAAAGAAAAATTGTTAGTATAATAGGGGTTTGGAGAGATAGTAAAGGTGGATTTTATACTACTGTATATGGGGGGTAAGTTTGTCGTCTTTTGATGTCAGGGTGATTTAAGTCAAGGTGAGGGTGAGATCAGAGATGATGGTGATCAGTGGTGGTACAGTATAGTACTGCTGTATGTGTACTGTGTGATTTTAAGTCAAGGTGAGGGTGAGGCCAGAGATGATGATGATGATGATGATCAGTGGTGGTACAGTACTGCTCTATGTGTACTGTATTCTGTTGGTGTACTGTATGTGGGATGTTTGTTCAGTTGGGTGGTAATTTTATATGCTTGTGATTTTGTTTGTTGTTCTGATGTAGGTTCCTAGGGCTGATGCGATGACATGTTTGCTGTGCTGAGGTAGGTCTCCTCCACCTAGGATATGCTTGATGTTGAATGTTCCTCCTTGTTGGGTTACTGCACTTCTGAGGTGGGTGCGGGCACTGTAGTGTCTGTGGCAATGGAGTAGATAATGCTCCACTGTCTCTGGGGTGAGGCAGTACGCACAATTTTCATCTTCTCGGAGTCCCATTCTGTACATATGCCCTCCCAGTCTGGTGTGTCCAGTTCTGAGGCGGAGAGCGGCGGTGTTTAAGGCTTTGTTCTTGTAGATGGAGTGTTTCCACACTGACCACTCTGACTTGATGTTACTGTATTGTGTGCCAGCTATGGTAACTTTCCACTCTTCTTTGAAGTCTTGGAGTACGTCTTCTCTGAGGATGTTTGTCCGGTCGGTTGTGGTGTAGGGTATGACTGTTGTTAGGTGGAAGGAGTGCATCCCTTTGGCTAGTCCATCCACTATTTCATTTTGGAGGATGTCAATGTGGCTGGGTACCCATTGGAGGGATATTGTATATCCTTTAGAGTGGAGGGTGGTGAGGAGTTGGATTATAGGGTACACTATTTCCTTGTTTGTCTTGGTGTTATAGTTGATGGCTTGGATGGCACTTTTGGAGTCACAGCAGATGGTGTAGGCACTTACTGGGAGGGTGTTGATAACCTCTAGTGCACGAAGGAGTCCGTAGAGCTCTGCAGTAAACACTGTGGTTAGTTTGGGTAGCTTCCATCCCATGGTAAGGTGAAATTTTGGGATCCATAATGCTGCAGACACAGATTTGCTGTTATTGTTACTGGTAGCCTACTGATGCGTGATCCATCAGTGTATACATGGGTGGAATTTTGGTGCTGGGTGTGGAGGACTTCGAGGAATTCTTGCTTGAGCTCAGCAGAGTTGTTTTTCTTGGTTGTTGAGGTGATGAGGTCTGTTTGGACTGTGGGTGGAACGTATTCCCATGGTGGAACTGGTGGTACCATGGGGGTTGAGTGGCAATACCAAGGAAAATGCATGCTTTTCTGTGTATAATTTGTCCTACACGGTCTCGGAAGGGTACTTTATGGATAGGAGTTGCTTGAGGTTGTACTGGTACATTGTGGAGAGATGCGGAGAATGGGTGGGAAGGTGGGGCATAATTCCATAAAGGTCAGGTCACAGGTGAAGGTATTGAGGGATAAGCATTTACAACGGCACCTCGTAGCTACTTTTTACTTCTCCTATTTTCTGAAGAAAGGGGAGAAGAGGTGTATGAACAAATATATACGGCCATCTAACCTTAAGGGGGGTGACCTGTTTTTGTTCTGTCCTTTTCTATCTTTCTCTGGCTTGTATCCATTTAGCCCCATTCAGCCTACTGTTTTAAGATGTTTATCCCCATCCAGGTGTCAATTTTTTACTGGTGAGCGGTAGCGAGCCAGCATATTTTTAATTTTTGTTTGACAGCAGGCTAAATTTGTAAATTTTTTGATAGAAAAATGTCTCCGGCGAAGCCGATTTCTTCATATAATACTGGCTCGCTATCGCTCGCCAGGAAGAAATCGACACCTAGATGGGGATAAACGTCTTATAATAGTTGGCTGAATGGGGCCGAATGGATACATGCCAGAGAAAGAGAGAAAAGGACAGAAATAACAAAAAACAGGTCACCCCCCTTAAGTACCGTTCAGTTACTCGTCATACACTTGAATCACTGACAATTACCTACTATAGTCTATTCGCTGTAATAGGCGATAAATCATGACCTCTATCCTCTGTAACTCAAAAACGACAAGAGTAATCGAGCTAATGTTTCTACCATTTGGGAAGAGTTAGTCAAGGAATAGATATGGACATTTACAGCCAGTTTGCTCTAGTCCTTTTTGAGTTACAGGGGATAGAGGTCATGATTTCTCGCCTACTCCAGTTATTTACCACTATATTATTGTACCAGCTACTACTGAAGGGGACTGTCCAGGCTCGCCAAAAGTCCTGACACAAAACAGAAACATCCCTCAATAAGATTGAACGTTACTTTGAATATAATAGCTTGATTAATTAGGTGCTCAAGGCTTATATAGATTTTCCTGCTAGGGTGCTGAAGGCTTATATAGATTTTCCTGCTAGAGATTTAACCCTTCAATGATACGAAGACTCGTTTCCTTTTTTGTTATGGCTATTGCTAGACGATTTAATTCAGATGAAGGGTGTATGGAAGTCAGAGGGTTAATTAAGGTAGTTTTTGCCTTATCATTCCCACAGATCCTTCCGAAACTGTATATGAATTAACTGTCAAAAGGCGTCATAATCTTCAGAGGGTTAATCAAGGTGAGTTTATAGATTAATATAGGCAGGTTACGACATTTAATCGTGACTGTATGTATAAATTATTATATTAAACTCAGGCATATACCCCATACCTAGGGATGGCCGACTCGAGACAGAGCCCGGACAGAAGCACATCTAAAGTTTCAATTCTTAGAGTCCGGGACCAATTTCGCGTTGGAAACTGACATTTTGCCGTTGTCGTTGAAGCGAGCCAGCATATATTTTTGTTTTGAAAGCAAGCTAAATTTGTAAATTTTTCGATAGAAAAATCTCTCCGTCGAAGCCGGATTTCTCCATAGAATGCTGGCTCGCTTTCGCTCGCCAAGAAGAAATCAACACATGGATGGGGATAAACGTCTTAAAACAGTAGGCTGACTGGGGCCGAATGGATACAAGCCAGAGAAAGAGAGAAAAGGAGAGAAAAGGAGAGAAAAATACAAAAGCAGGTGACCCCCCTTAATTAAGGTGCCAATCATGGATATAAGCCAGAGAAAGAGAGAAAAGGAAAGGTAAAAAAGCAGGTGACCCCCCTTGAGGTGGTAATCTACCCCGCACCTACTCTGGATGTTACCTAGAGCAGAGCTGACATACAGCCTAACAGCCACATATTTAACTACCCGCATCGAATGGCAATGCTGGGGTGGATAATCAAATAAATCTACCCATTGAATTAAAGTACGACAAATGAAAGCAAACCCCGAGATATTATGGACACAACCGTACGCAAGATGCTAGGCTATACACAAAATCCAGCAGTACTAAACCGCTTGCAAAAACCACCCTAGCAGGCGTGCTAAACTCTCTCCCCTGACGAATTATCCCAAACATAACTAACTAACAATACAAGGCCTTATCCTAAGATGATATCAAACCTCGGGTTGTTATTAGTGAGCCTGTGAGAGCCAGTCCAGATTTACTGGAGCCTGATATAAGCTTTAACCCGTCCAGTACCAGTGACGTCTTTTTCATTATTTTCAGTCAGCTTAGGAAAGACGTCTACCTATTAAAACGCTACAGACTATCTCCATTCGTCCTTTTAGCGCCCATATATCCTTCCTAAGCTTCATAAAATAGTCTAAATGTAACCGAAATCAAATAAAAAAGACGTCACCGGTACTGTATGGGTTAAGTGTATAAACTGCCTCGCACCAATATCTCCCAGATCCTCCCGGGACCGCCGAGTGAGCAAACCTCCCTGATTAGTACCATTATATTGAGCACACCTCCCTCGCTCACATAACTAAACGGCGGGCCCTGGTTGAACTGGGTCCCTATTACATGAAAAAAGATCCTTGTACCGAGTCCCTATTACATGAAAAAATCCTTGTACCGAGTCCCTATTACATGAAAAAACCCTTGTACTGAGTCCCTATTACATGAAAAACTCCTTGCACCGAGTCCCTATTACATGAAAAAATCCTTGTACTGAGTCCCTATTACATAAAAAAATCCTTGTAGTGTGTCCCTATTACATGAAAATAATCCTTGTACTGAGTCGAGAAATGCGTGAGCAGATACTAATATCCCCGGTACAGTCACCAGCACTCTTACAGGTTACTAGACACACAAGCAGGAAATTATGTATGGGTTGTGGATGTGTAGTGTGTATATATGTACTTGGGATGACTGTGCATCTACGTCAACCAGTAAACCATATAAGAGTGCCCACTGCCCCGACCTTCTCTAAAGGACCTTGAACTAGCCCTACTGTAGATACTCTCACGCAACCCTTGAGACAGTAACAAGGTGAAACATATTATAAACTGCATAGATAAGGATATTAGATCAATGAATAGGTATTTAAATAATGAGCCTAGGACCTCCCAACAATTAAATTGTTACGTTAATCTATATAAAGAGCAAGCAACACGTGGGGCAACAAGAAGGTGCCTGGTTAATACCTACAGACGATTTAAACTATATCATTAAAAGTGCTTAAAATGGAGAGAACGAAAGTATTACGTTAAAAAACCTTAGTTAACCTATTTGAAAATACTCAAAACCAATCCTACTTAGTATGCTAATCAAGTATAAGTTCACACAAGCATAATATACAGATTTTTAAAAATACAATCAACGTATATCTGTAGGTAGCATTAAAAATAATAAGGGCTTAACCTAAATATAGAACTTTCTTGTCAGACATTTTATCCACAATCATATATGTAAAAAATACATAACCCTTCAATTATGCAAACAATTTTAGGGACTAATTTTCCAAGACAAAGATGCTTAGCAGATAATCTTAACCCCTTGAAGCTCTGACGCGTTTTAGCAGTATATTTTGGCTATCATTAGACAATTTTATGCAGCTTAGGAAGGATCTGTGGGTATTAAAAGGGTAAGTATTACCTCAATCAACCATTTGACTTCCATATACCATTACTAATCTGAATAAAATAGTCTAATAGTAACCAGAACACAGAACAGAAACGCGTATTGGAGCTTGAACGGGTTAAAAGCAATTTTATGATTTGGTATTGTATTCTATGTAGAACGTACACCGAGGTAAAGACAGTGATTTGAAACTGACACATGGCAATTTAATCAAGTATTTCTGGATTTTGGGGTAATTTTATTTTGGTTGGACCCGGTTCACCGACTAGGGTACTGGCTTATGTAATTCACTAGATTGCCAAATTCCATAACCAAACTCTTATAGGGCCCCTATTATTTGAGATGAATTGCTATAAATCTTATAACTGAGCAAGTTTTTGACAACTTTTGAACAAGATTATTAATAAAGAGCAAATGGCTTTAACTAAATTAGTATTTATTTAATTCAGCTATAATCTTAAACTGTTATAAAGGATAACAAGTGACTAAGCTATAGTAAGCATAGGTTTTCCTTGGATTATGCCTTGAAGCAAAGATTAAACAGTTTGTGTAACACCGCAAAAGGCAAAATATTCACATAAATTATATAGAACAATTCAAATATTTTTAATTGGAAAACTATAATCGTAGTATTAATTAAAATGTAAAACTTGCAAACTAAACAAACCAAAATTGGGACAAGGACAATATAAAGTCAAATTAAATCATCAAAATCGCTATTATTTGAGACTTCACAATAATATTCAATTATTAGTTATGTACACTTACAAGCCATAATTTAGATCCACCCTCTTAACTTGATGGCATAAATACCAAACAACTACAGTACAGTACTGGAGCGCAGGCTAAATAGTTATTTCCAGTTATTTTGATAAAGTTTTTTGTCTACTGTATAGCTGTATATTTTTATTCCCAATTAATAAGATTTTGTAAAATCTGCACTAAAGTAGATGACTTTTGGGCTAGAGCTAGGTTACTATACAGACTCTTAGTGGACAGAGGTTTTGAGGCAAGTAAATTGTTCCATAAATTTAATCTTTTTAGGGTCAATTATTGTGACTGTATTCTAAAATTTGACATCAATAATTTTAATCAAGCATTTTTAACTTGAAGTTTCTTGTATAACCTCTGCTTACTTTTTGTCTGTATTTATTGTTTATCTTTTTCTTTTTCTATTATTATTATTATTAATATTAATATTGATGATTTTTTAAATTTATTGTTCTTGTTAAAAGAGTACTCTTTGTTTAAATCTGTTGTTACTTCATATTTTGCAATTATTTGTCTTTATATGTATTCATTGTCGATAGTATCAATTGCTTACTTTTGCGATTTCCTTAGTTTATTTGTGCTATAAATGTAGGTTATTTGTAGGGTAGTTATTGATAGGGGTCACTTGAGGCATGCTATGCTTACAGGTACCTACCCGATAGCACTATCGTTAGTGAGTGCTGTACTGTATTTTATATATTATTTTGTAATAGTATAGATATCTTATCAATATTTGTATTTTTTACTATTGTTAATGTCTTGTCATGTTGCAAATTTGATTTTAAATAATATTTTGACATTTAACATGTAGTTTCTTTATTCATGCAGAGTTTAGTAAAATTTACCAGAACGTCCCGGACTTCCCAAACTTGACTAATTCCTTTAACGTGACGATAGTGCGTTGTTATATGTGCGATTAGTTTGCTTGGGAAACAGATTAACTTGCTCATGTAGTAATGTACACCCTATGTGGTGGATTGTGTTCTTTTATTTAATAATTTTCATTTTAGTAAGCGTTGTTTCCACATAGCGATTTTGATAATTTAATTTGACTTTATATTGTCCTTGTCCCAATTTTGGTTTGTTTAGTTTGCAAGTTTTACATTTTAATTGTGTCGTTTATTGTTTGGTTTGTTTATTTTGCAGAAATATTAGAAGTTTTACTGTATAACAATAAAATCAATGAAATAGTATACTAAAGTAAATAGCAAACTTGGCAGAGTTGATTTACTGGCACTATTTACAGGGTAAATACAAATTATGGCTTGTAAGTGTACAAGCACACCACAAGTGATGGAAAAGTTAATTACCCAGTATCACACAACCACTGTTTATGAGTGACTGTACAGGATCACCAAATCAAAACAATACTGTATATTTCGGCACTATCTTATCCTGCTTGGCTCTCATTTTCACATTGCTGGTCTCATCACACTTTCTAGCCAATCTTTTAGTTTCTTTCTCTCTCTCTCTCCTACTGAACAACAACACAACCAGTACAATATAGAACCAATTATATAAAGTCAGGTTGGTGTCCTTTCCACACTTCCACTCAGTTAACCATGTCAATATTGTGTAATGTACCGTAAACACACTATCAGGCAGAAGAGAGAGAGATGGCTTGAATCAGGTTGTTGTAAGTTAGTATGTTCGTTCGTAACTGTTTTGAGAGAGTAATGGCAGCTGACAGGACAAATTTAACCCATTAATTCCAGGTGACGTACGTTATCATTGGCTACTGTTAGACGATTTTTAGGAAGTAGAATGATAAGTTTTGCAAGGTATCCATTAACTACCACTACTCATTTTTAAGCTGCATAAACTAGGTATATTTAAAATATAATGGCATGCAGTGGGGGATTGAAAGAGAAGAAAAGCATTCCCAATTTTAATAAGTCAGTCTGTTTAGCCATTGGTGAAGTTATTAACATTTATTCACTTAACTCACATGTGATCGTGATATAAACAACATGATGCAGTAATCCAAGCTAACATGGGAAAAAATATATTCATTGAGACAAGTTTCGTGGAGTCAAGTTTATGATCTGTATTAGTTACTATGTAAATGTAGGCCTTATATGGTGGTATGTACTATGTACAGTACTTAAATAAAGTTTGTTCTCGGCAATGGATGCCCTTTCTCTCTAAAAATTCATGATAAGGTTATTGCCTTACATTTACACGCCATTGCCTCATTTAGTAGAGTCGAGTCTTATTCTGATGAGCCATGAATCGAATCCCGGTTTATTATAGATAGATATTGTTACGACTGACAGTAGAGGCTTCTAGTCCTTTGACTAATACAGACAATTTACTACTCAGCACCTCCGTAGCCTCAACTCGTAACACAGCCTATCGCAACAGAACAGAGCTCATTCACAACTTCCAGGCTCTCTTGGGACCAAAGGTGCTGACAATCCCCAACTGGTTCCGTTATACAAACAATGCGAACTGAAACCCCTACTTGTGGTGAAAAGAATCATCAAAACTCAGTACTGAATGGAAATACCGAGAAGGATCCTTTCTTAGGCTGTACAAGGAAGAGAAAGCTCAGATTTAATTTAAGTTAATAAAACTAGGGTAAATACATGCCAACAATGAATGCCAAAATAATGAAGCAAGTATCAATCATAAACAAATGAATCAAGAATCAAACAAACACCTATCAACCACCACCCACCCAACTATCCTAACAATCGTTGAGGAATCCCAAGCCAACTTTAACTTAATTTTTTTTTTAAATTGTGCTAGTGCTTGTGATAAGCGGAGAAATAATACCCAGGTAGGCTAACACACACACAAATATAAAATGCCAAAGTCTATTTTGTCCAGACTACCAGTTTGCCTGGGCCGAAATAATCCTCCCTGTAACTGAAGACTAATGAAGTCCTCCACCCTCTACTTCGAACCAGGCATTTCAATAGGCTGGACCCTTAACTAAAATAATGCACATACAATATATAATGATCGGCTGGTAACAATTAAATATATTGTCAACCATGAACATGAAAAATAGGGTGGGATTTACTAGCAAGTTATTTTGAAAGAAGTACAGGTATATTATATTCCTACTTTTAATAAAATATATTTTTTTTATTACTAACATTGGAAGATTCAATCAAATTTAGGAAGTCTTGACAATTTAATGGTAATACAGTAGATGCAGTAACTTAAAATTACTATTCTGCTAGGGTAGGAATAATCTGACAGTTGTTTGAAAGTTAGATTCTTATTTAACAAACTCCCAAGGAAATCATAATTCACATAGCAACTGATTCTCTGTTCGGGTCAAAATGGGTTCAAACTAAAGGGTTGAATACCTACGACTATACAGCATAAATTGTACTTCGGAATGGTTACATTCCCATTACTACCTATTTGTACAATCGCTATTCAGAGATTTGTCCTACTTCAACTCCCGAGCCAAAGGCACATCACTATATTCACAACGGTTGACAATACTACAACTCGTTTTTACCTTAATAATTATGTCCTTGAAACACCTTCACGATAATAAGACCTATTATTCATTCGATAAGTTCTCGAATCACCTTGAAAATATCACACTTATTATTTCATCATCTGTTCTTAAATCACCTCAACAATATCAGAAACTATTACTTAATCAAAGATCTTCTTAAGTAATTTTAACAATATCAGAAATAATTCTTCATTACACGTTCTTAACGCCTTACGAGCGGGCGCGTAAGGAATTTCTACTACCCGACAAGCGGGTGGTTTTACCCTAAATGGCCTTGTATCCGTGCTCTTTTTCATGCATAAACAAGAGCCAGAGCGTAATACAATTATGTATCCCTGAAAGGGCGTTAATTCAGCTTTCCAATGACACCAGAACCATCCTCCTACGACCACGCGTTCTCTTGCAACGATCGTGCAACACGAAGGAAAATTTCCTAAAATACGGTAATTTCTTGACATAATACCCTGTGTAGTGAGGGAGGGAGGGTGGATGTGTGGAGTAAACGTCAGTAGGCCCACGGGGACTGTGGCGAACGGTCAGACCCCGACCTACACTCCTCCCACCGCTCGGCTCTCTCTCAGAGCACATTACGTGCTCAAAATTGCATGCGACTATAGCCGGGCCCCGCTCTTTAGGTTGAGGTTCTCTTGTCCGACTATAGCCGGGTGCCGCCAAAGAAGGGTTAAATCACCTTAACATTATCAGAAGCTATTACCAAATGGAATATCTCGTTAGATCATCTCAACTATCAGGCTATTACCAAATGGAATATCTCCTTAGATCATCTTAACTATCAGAAATAATTATTCAATTACACGATCTTAAATCACCTTAACAATATTAGTAACGATTATTAAATCAGTATTATGTACTTAAATCACCTTGACAACATCAAAACAATTGCTCAATCAACATCTTTAAATCACCTTAACAATATTTTAAACTACAGTACTGTATTTCTAAATCAAACATCTTAGATCATCCTAACATCACAAGTCATTATTCAATTACATGTTCTTAAACCGCCTTAACAATATTAGTAACGATGACTAAATCAGTATGAACTTACATCTACTTGACAATATCAGAACTATTATTAAATCAACGTGTCCTTAAACGTTCTTAAATCAACTTAACAGTATCAGTAACAATGACTAAATCAGTATGAACTTACATCTCCTTCACAATATCGGAACTATTATTAAATCAACATGTCCTTAATCCCGCCTTCCGATTGGCTGACTGGATTACTCCTTCAAAGGAAATACTAAATTAACCTTCTTTCACTTCTACAGGCCCTTCCCAAACTGACATATAATGCTAGCAAGAATGAAATTAAAAAGTGGGTCATCATGCTGAAAGGTAACTGCTTGGATTCAGCTTTTATCTATATTGGTACCCTCCCTGCTCCCCCTCATGTACAGTCCTATATATGATGCAGGGTGTCAAACCAGAGCCGAATACACTCTTATATTATTGTATATGTCAAGATAAAATTAAGGTCTATAGTATAAATTATGTCATTGGAAGTTTTAAGATAGTCAAAACAGTGCTATTTTATATTAATTTTCTCATATTTCTTTCAGGTCTTGTTTTAAGATAGTCAAAACAATGCTATTTTATGTTAATGTTCTTTTATTCCTTCTTATATTCATTCAGGTATTCTAACAAAATGACTCCGGTTTGACACCCTGATCTGATGAGAACCAATGAGGTCTATCCTTACACTGACCCCTTCTTGCTCATCTGCTCTTACTGCCCACTTTACAATCCAGAACCAAGTAGTGGACACCAATATATAAACATTAATGCACCATCAAACATTTAGCCTTCCATTGTCCTATTTCTTATCTCTAAATATCCACTATTCAAAAACAACCAATTGAGTACATAAATCAATTCTCACCAGCAATCTGCCATTTTGTGGGTTGGACTAAAGTGGGCAAATCTCCTGGATTTATCATTCGAGCTAAGAAAATATACAGTAATCTGCTCATGCCTGGTTAATAACTACAGATGATTTAAACTATATAACATTATTGCGTAAGCTGGAAAGAACTAAAGTATTACGTTAAAAAACTTGGTTAACCTACTGTATTTGAGAATACTCAAAACCCATCCTACTTAGGATGCTAATCAAGTATATGTTCACAAGCATAATATAATTTTTTTTTTTAAATACAATTGACATATATCTGTAGGTAGCATTAAATATAATAAGGGCTTAATTAACCTAAATATAAAACTTTCTAGTCGACATTTGTATCCACAATCAAATGTAATCAATACATAACCCTTCAATTATGCAAGCAATTATAGGGACTAATTTTCCAAGACAAACATGCTTAGCAGATAATCTTAAAATCAATTATATTATTGGGTATTGTATGTTGTGAAGAATGTACAGTACACATGCGAGGTGAAGACAGTTATTTGAAACCGACACATGGCAATTTAATAAAGTATTTCTGGATTTAGAGGTATTTTTTTTAAGGTTGTCATTCCGTACCCGGTTCACAGACTAGGGTACCTTACTGGCTTATTTATGTAATTCACTAGATAGCCAAATTCCATAACCAAACTCTTATAGGGCCAATAATATTTGTTATGAATGGCTATAAATATTATTAAAACTGAGGATGAATTGCTATTAATCTTATTAAAACTGAGCAAGCTTTTGACAACTATTTTGAACATGATTCTAAATAAAGAGCAAATGGCTTTAAATTAGTATGTATTAAATTCAGCTATAATTGTAAACCGTTATATAGGAAAACAAGTGAACTAAGCTTATAGAAACATGTTTTCCTTGGATCATGCCTTGAAACAAAGATAAAACAGCTCGTTTGAGACAACAAAAAGGCAAAATATTCACATAAATTATATAGAATTCAAATATTTTTAATTGGAAAACTTTAAGCCTAGTATTTGAGCACTTAACAAATTTAATCAAATAATTAGTTATGTACACTCACAAGCCACAATTTAGATCCACCCTCTTAACCCAGTGAGACCCAGCGTCGCACGTGATGCGTCGGCAGTGTTTGATCACCAACTCCCAGCGACGCATCACGTGCGTCCGACATATAAAAAACACTTACGTGGCTCGTAAGGTAGGAAATGGCGGGAGAATAGGAGGGGGAGGTACCGTAGTGTGTGTGTGGGAGCCGGGCCGGTAGGTGTGAGCGGGCCGAGACAGCCGTGCGGCTGGTGGTGGTGGGCTTAGTGGGGATACTTTACACCCTTAGTTCACCGCCACTTTGAACCTTCATTACTCCGGTTGTATGGGAGCTAGAGGCTTGAGATTTATGTGAGACACTCCTTAGGATGTATTATGCCGTACAATGCCATACTCAGTTTTCACCCTAGTGCTCCCAGGCGGGTGGTTATGCGGGGGAGACGAACTTTCGAACCCCCCCCCCCCCAAATGACCGAGGTGATTTTTTTTTATTTTTTTATTCATTTCTCACCATTCTCTTCCATTTTGGCTCAACAAATTTTTTTGAGGCCCCCCCCCAAAAAAAAATATCCGAGGTGATTTTTTTTTTTTTTTTTTCATTTCTCATCCTTGTCTTCCATTTTAGCAAACAAAAAAAAAGAATTGAAAATGGCTTGGGACTGGGGTGAACAAAATATTATAACTAGCCGGGGCTCAACGGGTTAACTTGATGGCATAAATACCAAACTACAGTCGGCTCCCTGTATCCACGCTCCATACATTCGCGATCCTTGCTATTCGCGGACACCCCTAAATATCCCATTCCTCATCATCCGCGCAAAAAAACAGCAAGATACCAGCTATTCACGGATTTGAATCGGGCGGGTCGGTGCGCATCCCGATTCTTGCTTTGGGTCGGCCATCTTGCATTCTTGCGTGACGTCAACACAGCATCCCAGCTGAGGCAGCAGTTCACAGACCAGTGTTGGAAAAGTTGAAAACCACCTGTTTACAAGCTTTTTTCTGCACGAACCTCTTATCTTCCGCATTTATTAGGGCCTTTAGAGCATTCAGTGATAGGGACAGTGGGCCTGATGGTAATGATGATGGAAATAAGAGCCCAGGACCATCAAAACAAAGAGCAAGCGTACCGACGCTGTCGGACGAAAGCGGGCAAATTATGCCGATGCGTAAGGCTAGCCTAGGCCTAATGACTGATTTCAAATAAAGTTTGTGTGGTAAGTTATCTCCTCATAATATGTATTAGGCCTAATAAGTATTCTCCTCAAATAATATGTAGGTAAAAATAATGGTTTGAGGGTCCAAGATGGCCGAGTCAGGTACGAGCTAAGCCTATTTCCCATTGAAACCTATGTTAAATACACTCCATGTATCCGCGTTTTCAAGTATCCGCGGACCGCAGTCAGTACCAGTAAGGCGCGGATACGGGGAACCAACTGTACTACAGTACTGGAGCGTAGGCTAAATCGTTATTTCCAGTTATTTTGAAAGTTTGTTTTCTTTATATTGTGTCGTTCCTGTTTTGGTTTGTTTATTTGCAAGTTCTACATTATAACAATAAAACCATACAAAAATTTTATCAATGAAATAGTATACTTTAGTACATAGCAAACTTGGCTGAGTGGATATACTGGCACTATTTACAGGGTAAATAAAAATTATGGCTTGTAAGTGTACAAGCATACCACAAGTTCTGAACCAGGAAATGGCCCAGTATCACACAAAACACTTTTCCACCACTCCAAAAATAATAAATAAAATAAAAAATATATAAATAAATAAAACAAATAAAGCTTGTGCATGTTTCCACCTCACAAAATCAGCGTGGGTCTGACAGAATATTAAGGCAAATTTTGAAAAGCAAACGGTCACGTAAATTGATCCATCTTTAGTCTAGTTTCTGATACCAATATAAAAATATCCCAGATATGGAAAAATATATACAATAGAAGAGCATGAGGATTCCTAAGGCAATGATCTGGCTATAGTCTATGGTTATCAAAAGGACAATTAACTTCACATATTGAACGCTACTAATAATTAATTAATTTGATTTTTTTGGACTAACTTCAGTCATTGAGAACATAAAACTTGCTGCTTAGTCAGGAACAGCAGGGTGTGAAAATTAATTTAACCTATTCTGTACCAGCGACCTCCTTTTCTTTCTATTCTGGCAACTATTAGACAATTTTATTAAGTTTAAAAATGGTAACCAGCAATTATGAAGTTTCGAACTAACTCTTTGTACTACCACAAATCCTTCTTTAAATGCACATCATCTAAATATAGCTAGAATACAACTGAAAAGACATCTTGGTTAAAGGGGTTAATACTGAAATCAGGATTATAGTGTAATTGATAAAACTAACCATATCAATTTGCCTTTCTCAGTACTCAATTTATGATATAAAAAAATAACTAGTTTATAGAGTTCAATATGGTACTATAAAGTTCCTACTCAAATTCAATACGGTACTATAAATTTCCTACTTCTCAAACTCAAGACAAACTTTAAAAAAACTTCTCAAAATTAAGACAAACTTTAAATAAATATGATTCTATTCTACATTATAACTTAAATGTAACTTGTATGTAAGTGCAATTTCCGTTTTTCAATATCAATTACAAAGTAATAATTACTGTACTCAATTTTTTACCAGTTTAAGTTAAATATTGTAGGATGATTATACAGTATTACCATTAAAAAATCATATCCTATGATCTCAATCCTAATACAAATTAACTAAAAAACACAACATACACTTTACTTGTTAATGTTTATCCCTAAACAATTCCATTCAGCTCACAAATACCTAACATTTTCACAAACAAATTCAGTGTGGCAGTTGTCATCAAAGAATAAACACTTTTGTCTGCTAATGTGGGTTCCTTTAGTGTGATAATTACACAAGTGCATTTTACCTGCCATCAAAATATTACAGGCTACCTCAAAGGTCGGGTAGGCTGCTCAAATATCTGGATATCGGACACCAGTAGCCTATAGCGTGACATTTAACTTCCTTTTTTTTTCATCCGTCACTGAAATTGCCTGTGGAACACCATATTCACCTCTCCTCTCCATTAACTTTGCATTAACAGAACTTTTTTCATAAATGTTGTTGTTGTTGTTGTTGTTGTTCCCCAAGCTGCCTGGCCGAACAGCCCCAAGGCCCCGAGCAATTCCAAGGCCATAACCGAGTGCCCCCACAGAACCCTCCCCGCCGACCACAATAAAGCCTGGGTGACCGAAGCCACTCCATGGCGGGGAGCTAAGGAGGGTGCGGAAACGCCCGGGAGAACAAAGCCCCACCCAGGGCCCTGTGGCCCTCAGCAATTATGAAGAGAAAGTTGAGGGGCAAGGGAAAAATGTGACGCTTTGGCTTCCAATCTTGGTAGATTGGGAGCTCAATCCACGGAAGAGACGCCGTCACTTGAGATCTAGAAAATATATAAGTTAAAGGAACAGTCAGAGTAAGCTATGGGTATGGCAGAGATTGCTCAGCTCTCACTCTGATAGACCAGCCCATCACCACATAAATGTTAACTTGTGTTGCTCACATTCAACACACCATTATAGGTAGCGCCAACGAACTTTAAAAAATTCATAAATGTTAACTTGTGTTGCTCACATTCAACACACCATTATAGGTAGCGCCAACGAACTTGACAAAAATCTTGATCCCTGACCTCTTCGTAACTCAAAAGGGCTGTAAAAATCCAAACCTATTGTCTGGTGGGCACTTCCCAAATTTTTAAAATTTCAGCCCGATTGCTTTCATTAATTTTGAGAAGTTAAGAGTAAAGATTGTAAAGTTCGTTGGCGCTACCTACTGTATACCACTCAATCTTTAACCTACCTTATAACCAACAAACAGGAGAGATGTCATGACAGTAAACACCCATTAGCCAGGCCAAATTTCCCAAGGACATTAGGTTTCAATTTTACTATTTACTGTACTGGCACACACAAAACTTTGATGTAGTTCCTACAAGCTATAACACGAAATTCATGGCACAAACTAAATCAACGACAACTCTATGAAAAGCATTGCATACACTTCACAATGAATGCCTGATATTACCATGGCCTGGTTAATAGACCACTGAAGTAATAAAATGTTAGCAAGATACAATTAACCACTTTCCAACAGTCTGCTATTAAGGTAAACTAGCCAATTTGTAAAGTGGTGTACTTAGTACGCTAAATCAATAAATAACCTTGGGGGGAAAAAAAAAGAAATCAGTTAGATCAATCAAGTGGCAAATTATGAGTTACAGTACTTTGTGAATATTTACTAATATATGTGAATAATTTAAACCAATTTAGTATATTTAATAACCAATTTAGTATATTTAACTCCTCCACAGTAGGCTATATTAAAAATCACCTGCCTCTGAAAAACCACTATATTTGATCTTCATAATTACCACTTATTTAACCACCTTGTAAACGCACAAAACAGCAGACATTAACTGCTCCAATATTACTATTAACTATTAAACATATCAAACTCGGCATTTAATATACTGTAAACAAGATCAACCTGCTGCTCGTTTCTGATTAACAAACCTTTCGCAAAACACCATAATCCATAATACAGTTGATAACTTATGAAAACTCGCCAAATACTCAATCTAAACATTCCACAAACCAAACCCGTTTTATCCAATATCAATCATCAAGTACAAGTACAAGAAGACTGGGATGGTATGGACATGTGGAGAGAATGGATGAACAAAATTAGGTGAAAAAATGCAGGTCTGTGATTGTGGAGGGAGCTGCACCAAGGGGTGGACCGAGGAAGACCTGGGATCGGACTATACGCGCCGATCTCAAATCCAAGAACTTGACAAGTGAAGCAGCCCTTAACAGGGTTGCCTGGAATGCCACCATTAGGACAAGAGACTGAAACTGCACTTATGTGTGGAACACTCAGCCTTAAAATGTTATGTATGTATGTATGTATGTATGTAAATCTTGTTGTAAAAGCCACCAACCTAAGACAAACTTATGATCACGTTACTACTTATTGCGTTTAACATAATTTTCAACAAGCACAATAAAGCACCTCTTCCCAAACACTCAATTAACAACCAACTTCCGAACGAAACTAAGACAATATGACTCGCTTCACCAATATACCTTACAATATTATCTAGGCACCTGTAGTTTCCTTTTCCACAAACACCAATGCCAACATACAGGAGAAGTGTCCATAAAACTGATACTGTACCATTCCTTTACAAAACTATCTGCTACAAACTTTTCTTCAATACTTTACAAGCCACCATTAAACCTATGACAAATAAGTAGTTCCTTCAACATACATTTCAAACACCAGAAATGCCTGATCAAACTAATCCATAAAGACTACCGTACCTCACACTCAAATCCTCTACAAAAATTGTGAAGGCTTGTTTCTTGCATCATGATAGGTACCGGTTCAATCAAAATTGAAGCTACAGTACGGTACTGCACAGAAATTAGGAATGGATAGGAATGGTATAATGCTAACCTATTAAAAGATAAAGTTAAACCTATTCCAAAACAAAGTTAAACCTAATTACTAATGGAGTACCGGTACAGTACTTGTCAACCACTTTTAAATTAAAATGTTTGCAGTAAATTGCCAAGTGATTGTAAAACTTAGTAGAGCGAATATTCTGCTCCATGTGCATTTTTAATGGAAAAGGGAATGTGGTGGCTTCAACTCGGGCAAGCGATCCGAGTAATCTTGGCCAGGTCATTCCTATTGCCATTGAATCACTTCATTAACACAGAAAAAATGTAAACCATCAAATATTCCTATCTCCTAAAACACACATAAAAAATTACAAACTATAATATTATCACTATCTCCTAGCGATTTGTGGCAAATGTCCAATTAAGTGCCCGTAACAAGGGCACGCCCTAACCCTTTCAATCAAAGTGCACAGCGTTAAAAACTGCATCATCTTCACAATTCTTCAAAGATTAGCCATACTGATAAAGTTCTATGGTAATGTTTGAAATTTACCATGACAACAGCTGTTTTTGAAGCTAAATAATGGGGAACCATTTTCAAGTACAGTATAAACAGCAAGTACAGTATAAACCAAAATATAATATACTGCAGTAAGGAAAGTGGGTTGGATTTACCAGAATGAGGGTTGAACATACCCTGCCTCTCATAGCTCTTAGTTTCTTATCAATTAAGGTCTTCCCATTGACGGTTATTTGGTTAATCAAAGTAAAAAACAAATATGTGTAATTGAAGTCAGAAGAAAATATATAAAAATAATTATACTAACAATAGAGTATGGGAAGTCTACCTCTAGTTAAATATAATCCCAAAACTTAAGGTACCCGGTAAACTAGAAAGTGAAAGATCATTCCTAAACTGAATAAATCATCCAAGTTTAGCCAGAATAAAAGAATATATTGAGAGTAAGTCCATGAAAGATATTGTACCCTTTAAACCTTTATGCATACTGTAATTATAATCAAAGTCAAAGTAAATGAAACAAGATATCCTGCCCTTCAACGCAACTAATGTACCGGTAACTGGGACTTTACACAAACATTAACCGCTTAAATTAAACTAAGGACGTTACAATAATATCAACAGCTTCAACCCTCTTCAAATAGAATGTGAATCTTCCTTCCATAAGTTATATATTGATAAGGCTTTAAATTATGGCAGAGCATACAAATATAAAACGAAATCAACAAGAAATCCAGCCATCAAGTTCATAATCAATACAAATTTTAGGTACCAAAAAACACTAAAAGACTTCTTAGTGCAATACAACCATCCCTTACTATGTGGTGCCTATCATTGCCTATCAGTGCATCAGGGTGACAACATGCAGAAGTAAAAAGAACATGCAAAAATAATAACATGAAAATATTAACATGCAAAAATAAAAACATGAAAATAATAAAAACATGCAAAAATAAAAACATGAAAATAATAAAAACTTGCAAAAATAAAAACATGAAAGTAATAAGAACATTCAATAATACAAAAGAACATGCAGAAGTAGAGATAGTGAAGGTGGTGGAAGAAAAGGATAACTGTACTGCACAAGAAGTCAATTCACTAGTTCATAACATTTAAAAGCAAACTTGGATGGCTTGACCCTGTTTGTTTCAATTTATCAGTATTATGTTACCTTGGTTATGGAAAAAATTATAATCTGAATTTCTATTTGTATATCTATACTCTGGCACACACCCCGTTTTATTATATTTTATTATTTTATTTTATTTTATTTATTTTATTTTATTATTTTATTTTATTTTATTTTATTTTATTTTATTTTATTATTTTATTTATTATTATTTTTAGCTGGGGGTGGCTTAGTCGAGACAGCTGAATTTAGATTACTATTTTCGGAAGTGGCAAAATGTATCCAAGATTCAATTATAAGGCATCTTATATATACGGTTTACCTTTAACTGTCTTGGTAGCAAAATGGTTAGGGCGCGGGATTTTGGTGAGAGTACCCTAGGTTCGAATCATTAGAGTACCTTATATATTCTTTATTTTTAATAATTTCATTAAATATGTTTATTTGCAATTTAATAGGTGGGCTGATTAGGCTATATGAGTATACTGTTGGATTATTTTGGCTAAATCTTGGCGACGGCGGATCCCCAGATTGGCCGTGGTGATTGCACCTAAACACATACAAAAGATACAAAAGATATAATCAGTCTAAGAAAATCAGCCTGGATCTCTGGGTATTTCTCCTGGACGACTTATATATGTGTGATTCTGTGTTTTTTGTTTTTCAGTTGTGTTGTATGTTCCTGTTCGGGCTCCGTCTGACAATTTTACCAACACGCCTAAACTTCATAAAATGCTGAAATAGCCTCAAAAAAATCTTTACCTATGGCGGGAATCGCACACGGGACCCTTGGGTTACGAGGCAGACGCATTACCACGAGACTAATAAAAGTACCTCAATTAGCCTGGTAGTCTAAGTATTTCCACATATTGTTCAGTTTAAGCTAACCTATTCTCACTGACTTTACACCATGAACACCACTCCCACAATTAAGATAATCCTTAGATAACACCACTGATATAATACAAAAAAACTTTGTTACTCAAATACTGCAACATAAAGCTTAATGTTGCTCCAATACTGCAACATTATAACAAAGTTTAAGGTTACTCCAACACTGCAACATTAAAACAAAGTTTAACATTGTTCCAAAACTGCAACAATATAACAATAGCAAACATCAAACAGGCCAGAACTTCCACCCAAATATTGCAGTTACCCTTCATAACCCAGACTAACGCTTACCATTCCCTCAAGCAACTCTTCATTTAAGGGGAGGCATCGTATTTTGTTTTACTTGCTCCCTAGACCGGCAGAAGAAGCCGGTTATTCCTAAATTGCAGGCTCGTGAAAAATCCACACGTAAATGATAAGTCTTGAAATTGACAATGATCTGGGGGGAAAGGTCTTAAAATCGCCAAACTAATGGGGCTAAACATCAGAAGGGGTCCAGAAACACCCCTTCCCCCGTAACTCATTCCACTATAAAAGCAACTCAATATTCCAGGCTTAACTCTACACTCATAAACTTTACAATATCAACTGTAACCCTTATAGCTCAAGTACCGGTAATGAAAGAACATTCACAAAATTATATCACAACAAAATACCAGCACGCGTCCCTTATCTACACAATCAATATAAGAACCATCAAACCTAAATCCTGGTTGGAGCCTTGCATATCAGGTGAAGATATTGTGGGCTAAGCCTTTGCAACAGCACCTCATTTCTACTTTAAAAAAAATCAACAGTAGATTTAAAAAACCAAGCTACAAGAAACTGATACTGACCATCTGCATAAAAAGATTAGAGCTAAATATATACCCACTTGACATAATCGGTATAATCCTGTGAAGCGGGGAAACTTGTACTTGGGCTATATCTCAATAATTTGGTAATGTTACAATATATTTTAAAATTTTACATTAATAAATAGTCCACTAATATACTAATTAAAATGTAAAACTTGCAAACTAAACAAACCAAAATTGGGACAAGGACAATATACTAATTAGGTTAGGTTAGGTTTTGGTTAAGTTAGGTCAAAGAGATTGTTCAATGTTTCTTAGTTAATAGGTATCTGCAAAACAGTTCTCCCCGCTACACAGTAGGCTATCTTGCCTAAAAATCACCTAATTTCTTGCATCAATGTATCTTTTCTCAACTATTCAACTTCACGAACCACCCTCCAATAATACACACAAGAGAACCACCACAATCATTATACAGAGTTACCTCGATTTACAATTGGGTTACGTTCCTGAAAACTATCTTAAAATATAAAAATCATATAGCAAGCCCTAAAATCCACTTTCATACCTATCTAATGAATGTTGCTCATGTGGGACACTAACATTAAAATAGGTCCTATTAAAATGTTATATAGCACTAATAATTATCAGTCTAATATAAAATCAATAAAACCGGTCATGGCATCACCACCAAATATGTTACACAATACCAGCACACTTTATATGATTACAGTACCTGTACTGTATATTCCTAATAATGCCAAACAGACATCCATAACTTTTCACATCACCAAATGGGTGGATGGGACTCGTTAGCCTTGGTCGGCAACTCATCTAGGGGAGACAACCTTAAACAAATCCGGGTGGATGGGACTCGTCAGCCTTGGTTGGCAACCTGAGTAAACCTGATGCAAATCCGTACTGCTTACCTAAGGGTAAGGCAGGTTAGTGGATGGATTAGCCAAACACCACTGTAGAAAAATAGTGCTGACAAGATACACAGAAGGCCTCGGAGTCGGACGGATCCTAAATTGAGTGGTCAATCCTGTAAGTCCTTCACTAAACTGGCTCGGGTTGTCCCTCTCACAGGGAATAGGTCCGCTTAGGGGCATTCTGTGTATGGCCACCCTCATAAGGGGAGTAAGGCATCCGGCAATAGATAGATAGACCAAATTAAATCAACTATGAAACAATCCCCCGCCCTACCCCAAAAAAAAGTGCAGTTGTAGAACAGGGTGTCAAACTAAAGTAGAGTCCATTTACTTTAGTCTTTATTATTGTCTATATGAAGAAAAAAATATGGTTTTAAGTTGATGCCTTCAGAAGTGATAACATGGCCAAAACAAGGTTATTTCATGTTAATTATCTTGTCTTCATTCTCATATTCATGACAGTCTTCCAACTAAATTGCTCCGTTAGACACCCTGTTGTACAAAGATTAAGTAGAGACAAGTGTTGGGGCAGCCTACCTTAACTTACCCACTTCCATTTGTCTAATCATTAGGCTGCCAGGATGCAGTTGGACATATATATGTACAAGCCAAGATTGGGCTGCCAGGATGCAGTTGGATATATATATGTACAAGCCAAGATGAATATGTCGAGGATGAATATGTCGTAAGCTTGTGCATAAACTTTTAGAAGTCTTGATAGCGTACCGGTAATGCTTAGTGCGCCAAATTTCGGTGTATCCTAGGTTAAGGGAGTCCATGGAGTACCACATACAGTACTGTATATTTATTAGTTTCATTGATTTCAATAATTACGTTTATTTGTAAGTTAATTGGTGGGTTGGTGAATAAATATGAATAGCTTTCTGGTAAATAATAACTTCTAACAACACTACTGCAAGTAATATGTAAATCCTTTCATTAACCCTAGTGATTAACTAATCTGTGGACATCCTATCCAGTCCCACTTTCACACACCATGTCTCTACTTCATCTGACTACAACTGAACAGATTCAATAGTCTTGTTACAACCGTGTGTACAGTATAAGATACCATTGACAACCTAACGTTATATACGGTAATTTTTTTTTTATCAATTTCACTCCAACACCAAACACCCCGAATGAAATTAATGAAAGCATGTGATTCGGCGGGATTCAAACCTGGGTTACCATACACTGATTTGTAAACACTAACCAATACATCAAGAAATGGCTTCAAAATGTGTTGCACATTGCAAATTCACATATTGTGAAGCTAAGAATCAATGGGAAAAAAGGTATAGGCTATGGTCCGACACCATTTCCAGGCTTCGTGCTCCCAGGCTGTCAAACTATAGCGGAAACCTTTCTTTTTAGTCTGTATTATTGTATAAACAAAGCTAAAATTGTGGGTTGTATTTCAAATGTTATCTTTAGAAGGGATAAAATGGCCAAAATGCTATTTTCTGTGAATTTTCTTGTATTCCTTCCCATATTCATTCCACTCTTTTAACAAAATTGCTCCGGTATGACACCCTGCGTGCTCAGAGCCCCATTACTGCCTACCGTACACACACCATTTTAAGAATAACCTTTACTGAAAGAAAGATATTAAATATAACCGAATGAAGAAGGCCATTTACCTTAGTTAGAGGACTGCTAGATCGTCGTAGATTCGGGTGTATTAATAATATTCTACATTAAAAATCAGTTCTTGGTCAAGCAGATGCACCAAAAAATATTGTATTGGGAACCAAATATAGAACTTTAACGTAAAAGATGGACTTTGCATTGTAGCAGTTAACCAAATATAAAACTTTAACGTAAAAGATGGACTTTGCATTGTAGCAGTTTTGCATATCTAAGTTTGCAAATTAGAGGGAAGCACAGTACTGGACTGTATATACAATATTTAAACTTATAATCTGACGAATATGTAAAACCAAGAAATCTTCCTAAGGGCGACTGGTAGCAACTGAACTACAAACATTAATAGCTTTATTTAATTACCGGTAAATTTTCATCTAGATTGTGGAACTTTAATCTGGCTGTACCATAATTATTCCGTAAAAGTCCTATAATGTGGAAAGCAACACCCATTGGCCATGGCGAGTTATATAATGTGGCGGAATATTCGATGGCACAAAATAGTTCTCAATTATATACTCATGTTTATCCTCAGAACATATCAATTATATAGAAATTGTGAGAAGAGAGTCTAGCAACAATTATGTGTCTATACAGTATTTCAATGACACTAATAAAAAAAGGTCTATTTCAACATACTACAAAATACAGTTACTTTGATATATTGCAGAAACTGGACCTTCCAGATTACAGGATTTTCACTGTACATAATTTTGTAAGTTTTACATTAAAAATTTGGGGAACTAATTTGCTTTATTATATAAATGTTTATTATTACTTTAGTTTCCTCCATAGACATTCATCAAGCTTAAAAAAACACCCAAGACTCACCATCACATTACATAATTCACTTCAGTTCTTTTCTTCTCAGTGATATTTGAAAAGCCATGTTGGTCACGTAGTGAGTGCTGTACTGTATTTTATATATTATTTTGTAATAGTATAGATATCTTATCAATATTTGTATTTTGTACTATTGTTAATGTCTTGTCATGTTGCAAATTTGATTTTAAATAATATTTTGACATTTAACATGTAGTTTCTTTATTCATGCAGAGTTTAGTAAAATTTGCCAGAACGTCCCGGACTTCCCAAACTTGACTACTTCCTTTAAGTGCGTTGTTATATGTGCGATTAGTTTGCTTGGGAAACAGATTAACTTGCTCATGTAGTAATGTACATCCTATGTGGTGGATTGTGTTCTTTTATTTAATAATTTTCATTTTAGTAAGCGTTGTTTCCACATAGCGATTTTGATAATTTAATTTGACTTTATATTGTCCTTGTCCCAATTTTGGTTTGTTTAGTTTGCAAGTTTTACATTTTAATTGATGTTGCCCTTTTCATATTTTGTAATTTTTGCCAAAATTTCAAGAGGCTCCACTACTACAAGAGCACTTTGCTTAAACAAGATCACATATCACACAACCACATCACACACTGCAGCTAACTGGACAACTCAACCAGTAGATCTCAACCAGTACTGTACTGTTAGGTGAGGTAAGGTAGGACTAAAAGGGGTAAGTACCGGTATCACAATCACTTTGTATCACTGTCACTTAAACTTCTGAGCCACACTTTCACTCTGGCAACAATTTGTGAATATTCTGAATTGTTATAATTTGCTTGGGAAACAGATTAACTTGTTCATGAAATGATGTACACCCTATGTGGTGGATTGAGTTCTTTTATTTCCGCAGCAATTTTGAGTTCTTTTGCTTTTATCTTGTGTCATCCCGATTTTGTTTATTTTGCAAGTTTTACATTATAATATTTACAACTAGATTGGAGGTACATTACTATAATGTAGGTTACAATTATTATATAGGTGTGCACACTGTACAGCCATTGTCTGGAATATCTGGACAATTTACGGAAGCACAAATATTACGATCGTGGCGAACAATATTGATAAACTGCTAGTCACAATAACCATATTACAAGCATTTACTACACAATGGGCGGGTGTCCAACCCCGAAAGGGGTTGAAATAGGGGAGCCATCCCCCCGCCAAAGGTGGCTTTCTAGGGCCTTTCCTAGCTGATGCTGAGAGGATTGGGTTCTAGTCATGTTGTGATGGGCTGGTCTATCAGTGAGAGCTGAGCAATCTCTGCCATACCCATAGCTTACTCTGACTGTTCCTTTAACTTATATATTTTCTAGATCTCAAGTGACGGCGTCTCTTCCGTGGATTGACCTCCCAATCTACCAAGATTGGAAGCCAAAGCGTCACATTTTTCCCTTGCCCCTCAACTTTCTCTTCATAATTGCTGAGGGGCACAGGGCCCTGGGTGGGGCTTTGGTTTCCCGGGCGTTTCTGCACCCTCCTCAGCTCCCCGCCATGGAGTGGCTTCGGTCACCCAGGCTTTATTGTGGTCGGCAGGGAGGGTTCTGTGGGGGCACTCGGTTATGGCCTTGGAATTGCTCGGGGCCTTGGGGCTGTTCGGCCAGGCAGCTTGGGGAACAACAAAAACAACACAATGTACACTTTCTTCTTAAGGGGGTAGTGCTTGTTTTTTTGTCTATAACTTTCTGATCAAACACCAATAGCAATGCCACTCATATTTTCAAAAATATTCTATTTAAATGTTCTTTAGCTAGCTTAGTTTTTCAATTGTGTCATTACTAAAATAAAAACTCTTAAAATGTTATGCTCTAGGATAACAAAGTTTCCGAATGATTACGACTTTATGAAAATTTTATTATGATAAAAAACCAACAAGGTTTAATGTCAGGTTGCTGCAGTGAAGCTATTGAATCATATACCTCAGGGATGCCACTGCCACTTCGTTTTTCTTTGGTTCATTTATTTTAGTATTATACAGCAACACCAATATACTGTACTGTATATGTTGTCACAGGATCTGCGGTGGGACTTGAGATGTCATAGTGTATTGCCCATGCCCAAGCGGCTCGCTTGGTGTAGTGACTAGCGTCTCGGACTTCCACCCAGAAGGCCAGGGTTCGCGCCCACGCTCGGCGCATTAAAGATTTTTCACAAGCACTGAGTCGTTACCATCCCTCATGAGCAAAGGAATGGGGTAGTAGTACAGGACCCCAATGGAAATACGCCTAATCGGCCTTATTGAGCTATTCTTAGCTAGCTTAGCATGCGCTAGCTTTAAGAACTATTATTATTATTATTATAGACTCCCTCAATCTTCTGATCTGTACAGTAGTACACAATGGCCTTCATTCAGCATGCCTGTCGTCTACGATGTCCACTGGAAGACGTGTCAAGCCGTGGAAGTTGTAGTGAAGATGAGGCCCGAGTTATACACACCAACCTGGAAAGTAAATATTTTGTAAGTTGCCATTTTTATATGGGGGGAACAAAGATATCACTATTTTAATACACTGCAATACATAAAAAATTAAAGACTTTATAAGAAAAAAACAATCGAACGTACATAATACTAATCTTTGTGCTTTTATTACACTCCTACCATTTTTTTTTTTTTTTTTTATCAAAGAGTAATTTATATTTAAGCCTCAACCACATTTATAGAGCTTCATTCATAATCATCTGCAATGAAATAGTACCACACTTCAAGCTATTCAAAGTACTGTACAAAGTTTCAGTTATTTGATTCTTGGGATAAATGGGAATCTTTAAAATGTCGGTGTGTGGTAACCACCGAGGAATATGTCTTCTAAGCGTAGTAGGGAAGGTATACAGTAGGGTAGTGATTGAGAGAGTGAGAGTGA
This sequence comes from Paralithodes platypus, assembly GCA_032716605.1. Taxonomy (NCBI): domain Eukaryota; kingdom Metazoa; phylum Arthropoda; class Malacostraca; order Decapoda; family Lithodidae; genus Paralithodes; species Paralithodes platypus. The sequence continues at coordinate 4,833,648 of CM064548.1, read as the reverse complement.
GAACGGAGAAATGGATAGGCGACGAGCAGGGAGGTTTTAGGAAGGGAAGAGGATGTGTAGATCAGATTTTTACCCTGAATTGTGTTGTGGAGAAATATCTGGAGAAGAAACAAAAGGTGTATGTTGCCTTTATGGACTTGGAGAAGGCCTATGACAGAGTGGATAGGTTTGTGGAAAGTACTTCGAATATACGGAGTAGAGGGCAAGTTGCTGAAAGCAGTGAAGAGCATGTATGAGGGTGCAAAGGCGGCAGTATGTGTGGAGAGTGAGCAGAGAGAGTTCTTTGATCTGAATGTTGGTTTGAAACAGGGGTGTGTGATGTCCCCGTGGTTGTTTACTGTATATATGGATGGTCATGAAAGAAATACTATCAAGAGCAGTGGATGTTGGTGTATCGCTGAAAAGGGAGGGAATTGAGTGGAAGCTACCTATACTGCTGTTTGCGGATGATACAGTTCTGATGAGTGATAATGAATGGGAGTTGCAGGGTCTGGTAAATGAGTTTGGAACAGTGTACGAAAAACGGAATTTGAAGGTAAATGCGGGGAAGAGCAAGGTTATGGTCTTCTAAAGGGATGAAGTCACAGTGTGAGGTGAAGCTGAACGGTCAGGCTATGGAGATCGTCAACTCTTTTAAGTATCTGGGCAGTGTGTTGAGTAAAGATGGGACTATGGATGAAGAAGTTCGGGAGAGGGTACAACAGGGGAAGAGGGTTGTAGGAACGCTAAAAGCAGTAACAAGAAATAGGGTGGTCAGTATGGAAGTGAAGAAGTCCTTGCATGACAGTGTGGTAATCCCGACACTGACTTACGGAAGCGAAGCATGGACGCTGGTTGAGAGACTCAGACCAAGAGTGAGAGCAGTGGAAATGAATTACTTAAGGAGTGCGTGCGGAGTTACATGGAGGGATAGACAGACTAATGAGGAAGTAAGAAGGAGGTGTGGTGTGGAGGTAGATGTGCTGGAAAGTGTGAAAAGGAACAACTTGAGATGGTTCGGCCATATGGAACGTATGGAAAGCGAGAGAATGACTAAGAGGGTGTACGAGAGCGAGGTGGAGGGAGAGGTAGACCGAATGAGAGGTGGAAGGATGGAGTGAGGAATTACATGAACGAAGGCGGTGCTGGTTGGGGGGAGGGGCGTCGACTGACTGGGGACAGAGGGGCGTCGACTGACTGGGGACAGAGGTGCACGGGGGCAGTTCGTTCGTGGCCACCCCTTTGGGGATCACGGCATCAGGCAATAGATAGATAGATAGATAAGAAAAAAACAATCGAACGTACAGGAGAATGCTAATCTTTGTGCTTTTATTACACTCCTACCATTATTATTTTTTTTTTTGTTATCAAAGAGTAATTTATATTTAAGCTTCAACCACATTTATAGAGCTTCATCCATGATCATCTGCAATGAAATAATACCACACTTCAAGCTATTCAAAGTACTGTACAAAGTTTGTTATTTGATTCTTGGGATAAATGGGAATCTTTAAAATGTCATCCACACCACCATGTAAGCAAAGTTTCACTTCTGGCATTGTGAGTGCATACATCTAAAACTAAATTGAAACACTAAGCACAGCTTTTCTGGAGGACGACATAACTCCTCAACCTAGTCTTTATCTATTGGGACTAGTGGGAATTCCTTTTAACAATCAAGACAGATGGCAAGGTTGAAAAATGTCATCCTCCAGAAAACACCCATTGAAACTTGGACTTTTGGATTATGCCGTAAGTAGGAAAGCCCTTAACCATACGTATTAGATTACCCCTTTCACTACGATTGCCGTACTGGACCGTCTTCGAAATATCCTGAAATTATTTGCCCATTAGAACCTCTATAGACAAGCATAAATAATCAGGAGCGTGGCAGCCCCCCCGTCTGCTCGCTCTGCAGCAAGCCAGCTGCGACACTGAGCCTCTCGCCTCGCAAGACATTCAGTGTTGCCAAAGACAAATCTAGCAGAACATGGCGAATTTTTAACGAATATTGCCGATATCGATAGCAACACTGCGGGTACATACATACTGTACATACATAAAATTTTAAGACTGAGTGTTCCACACATAAGTGCAGTTTCAGTCTCTTGTCCTAATGGCAGCATTCCAGGCAACCCTGTTAAGGGCTGCTTCACTTGTGAAGTTCTTGGATTTGAGATCGGCGCGTATAGTCCGATCCCAGGTCTTCCTCGGTCCACCCCTTGGTGCAGCTCCCTCCACAATCACAGACATGCTTTTCACCCAACTTTGTTCATCCATTCTCTCCACATGTCCATACCATCCCAGTCTACTTATATGCATCACCTCGGTAATACTCTTTATACCTAAACGTCTCCTCAGCTCAACATTTATTCTATCCTGTAGCCTGGCCCCACACATCCATCTCACCATTCTCATCTCATTACGCTCAATTCTGTTGACATCCTCTACTTTAACTGCCCATGTGTCCGAGGCATACATCATTGCACTTTTAACACATGAGGCATACACCTTTCCCTTTAGGGGGAGAGGCATTCTTTTCATGGTCGCCTTTGCACACTACGCACTCAAATGTCTCTATTTCCGACTTATCCTTCGGCAGGGGTCCCTTTATTCTACTACAGCGCTTACTCCCATGGTGTACCCAACATCGACAGATGCTACATTGAAGTGAGTTAACGCCCACTCCCTTTCCACACACTGCACATACCGCATACCCATGCACCGCTCTTTTCCACATTGCCTCGTCTTAATCTACAATGCATAACCTTGGTTTTGTTAATATTGACTCTTAAACCCTTGCTCGCCATGCCCTCTCTCCACTCTCTGAATTTGGCCACATGAACCACGTTAAGGTAGAAAGGTCAACCTGGTGCCTGAATGAGCCCAAATATAGTGGAAAATCACCCACACTGAGAGGGTTAAGTGACATCTGACGGGTTAAATTGTAAAGTCCCAGTTAACCCTTACTTTATCAGCGACGGCAAAATAGTCGTAATTAATAGTCACTTGCCAGTACCAGCGACGGAAGATCGCTGTCAGTACTATGCGATACGGGTCGCTATGGTCCTGTGGTCTAAGGCGCTGTACGGTGGTCTCACGCTGACTGCGGGCACAAGGGTTCGAATCCACCAGAATCCAAAAGTTTTTTTTGCCCAAACTGACGTGGTTCCTCCCTAACCAAGCTGCTATCAGTCTGGTTAGCCTACACATCTTCTCACCAAAGTGCATCTGTGTACTTGGTGGGAAGACGGGCACCTCACGGTCGCCAAACGTCGCAGGAGATCTCTTAGTTAAGGTAGAATAAGTATTGTACTGTACCTAGGTTTAATAAAACTCGTACATTTTCAGCCTCTGGGCTGCAATGAACAATAAACCGATAATTATTAATATTATTAGTTGTAACTGCCCGTATCGAGCGGTAACAGGTAGGTACCGTGAGTTGAGACCTTGGCAACACTTCTCAGCTTATATTCAAGGTCTCACAGCCTAGCTGGCTCAGAATTACTCCAACTTTTGAGGTAAAAGGGTATTCTCTCTCGACTCTGAAGCCATTTTGGCCTCATTGCCTGGTACTGTAGGGTACATTTATGGTAATACCCTCTGGTACAATAGGGGTTAATAAAACACACCAAAGGTCTCACCTGTAGATCCACAAGACGAACACATCACCACCGAATGCATTAACAGGGGGCGAGGTGCATGGTGGCAATTCATTCGGGAATCATGGTCTGCCAATAGATAGACAAGATATACAATACAGTATAGACCAGTTCAAATTTCTGTAAAAGTTATAACTTTTTAAAAATGTACTACTTTGCAAGTGAACTGTGACTGATTTACACTGAAGCATAAATACAAACATGGTGATAATTAAGGTAAAATTAAACAACAAAGGATATTGATCAATATTGTGTTTGCACCAGTCTCGTTTTAAAATAAAATATTAACTTTTTCAATTTTAAAGAAAATCAATAGAGCGGAAGGTTCCTAAAAATATATTCATAGACTGAAAGGGTTGATAAATAAATACAGTACAATTGAAAGGGTTCTATACACTAATTATGTTTCTAGCATTTTTTAAACTATACCAAATACAAAAAAATTACCTCTTTCTATTAACATTGCTCACTTTATTGAATAGTTTTGTCTACATACTGCATTGTGCAGTTCCTGGTGTCTGCCAATAGATAAAGATATATAGACCAGTTCAAATTCCTGTAAAAGTTATAACTGTTTAAAACTTTACTACTTTGGAAGTGAACTGAGACTGTTTTACACTGAAGCATAAATAGAAACAGTTTTTGCATGATAATATACTGTATACATTGCAGTACTGTAATCTCATTGCCATTACATCAGCGTATGGTTTTATCAGCCAGGAATAAGGGTAAAGTAAAATAATTACACTGATAGGGTTTGTCAAGGATACAGGCCTTTAGGAGGGCTTACTTTATTATATTTATTTATTCTTTGTTACATTTTGTTCAGCTTGCACCCTAGACCTTCATCGAGCTTTAAAATACACCCTTAACCCGGGAACTGCGGGAAGACTCTTAAGAGTTCCCCCGGCGGACTGCGGGAAGACTCTTAACCCATGGAGACCCGGCTAGTTTTGTAATGTTTGTTCACCAGAACCCGGCCGGTTTTCAAAAAATGGTTTTATTCCAGAAACAATAGCGAATGGGTTAGGAATGAAGGAAAAACCACGAAAAACCGCTCAAAAAGCTTAAAAATGGTCCTACAGAGCCCCCGAAAACGTATTTTACAAGAGTAAAACATTGAAGGCAATTACCCCAAAAAACCAGGTTATTGCGCGCTCACGCGCACGCACGTGGCCTTTGAGAGTTTTCAACCATCGGCACGGTTGCGTGGGATACGTACACAGGTCCCATACAAATCTGAGCCCTCTTGAGTGGCTACACCTGAGGTTACGGTCGGCGCAATTAGGGTGACGCGTCAGGCGCGTCTCTGGGGCTGTGCGTTACATACATCGCCGACGCATCAGATGCGTCGCTGGGGCTGTACGGGTTAAGAGTCAGAGTAAACAAAAATCAATTTTAAACATCGAAAAAAAAAAAAAAAAAAAAATTATTTTATTTTTGCCCTTGGGCCATGCAAAATATCAGTCCTCTACCTCCCCTCCTTCAGTTATCACCTATTTTCCCTGTTATTCCCTTATTCTGAGGTATATTTTCGTGCTAACATTAGCGAGTTGCAAGCAGGGCATTGTCATCACTGTTAGCAAGCGAGTGCAAGAGAGAGAGAGAGAGTATCGATCGACAGTGTCTCAGTGGCCTTGGGGGAAATTGGCGGGAAAGGAGCTTGCCTCACCCATACATTATGTAACTCGCGGCCTGTATCGCCGATTTTGACCATCCAAACGCTGTTTCACTCGTTTTATTGTTGTAACAGGTTAATACCTTTATAATCAACCTATAATAGGCGCATATGGATAAGTATTAATGCTATTTATGGTAAAATTAATATTTTAGTGATGGAAACCGCTCAAATACATGCACACAGGCAGAGGTGTTTAATTACCTCCATGCGCACTTAAGAGGTTAAGACCATCCTATTAGATGAATTTGTAAGTTTTTCAGTAGAAAAATTTCCCAATCAAAGGCCGGTATTATTAAATTAAAGGCTCGCTATTGCTTGCCAAGAAATATTTCTTATTCAAATGGCACGAAAGGTCTTAATATTGACAAAGAAATGGGGCAAAAAATATTAAAATTGCCAAACTAGTGGGGCAAATGTCTTAAATATCAAAAGTAGTGGAGCTAACCACAAGGGAGAAAGGGGGATAACAAAAAAAACACTAGAAAATCTCCCCTCAGGGACACGATTTACGCCCTAGCATGTACACTGCACAACCTCTGTAACTCAAAGACGACTGCAGTAATCGAGCTAACATGTTCACCATATGGGAAGAGTAGCCAGAGAATAGGTGTAAAAATTTTCAGCCCAATTGCTCTAGCTAATTGTGAGTTACAGGTTAGGGGTTACAATTTCTGGCCTACCGATATTGAATGAACTATACACCTACCAATCTGTGAAGAGCCGCGACGCTCAAAGACCACCCACGCGTCCACGGAACACCCCAGCTTCGGAGGAGTCAAACGGCACACCAAGGCAAGTATTGGCTGGACGGTCATCGTTCAATAGGATATAGTTTTTTCTGTGGTAAGACTTTAGAAACAATTAGTACCCCCCTCCCCACCCCCACCATAATGAATTAGTATATAAGCAGATAAAAAAAACAAAGCACTGTTTGACTGACCTTCAAGTAATTCGACAAGTTACCAGTCAATTAATTATATTTTCATATAGTTACAGTAAACCTCAAGAATTATTAAACTTATAATTAGTTGAACATTACAATATTACTGTGGTCTAATTTTACTGGAAAAACTATGATTAATAAATGTTTAAACAGAGCCAGTGTTACATTACAAATACATCCGTATTAATTTGAGACCGTCCGGACCACACTTCCGCAAGAATGAAGGTCTCGGGCGAACCACACTAATCCGACCACCCATCAATTTCCCTGTAATGGACTTTAAACCACATTAGTACTCCCTGAAACGACTTATGAAAATACGTTAGTTCCCAATTAATACCAAGAATTAGCCTCCAAAAGAAAACAAAAAAACATTAGTGATTCCTGCGACCACCACCTGCGAATGCCTGAACTGAAAAAACAAAAAAAAGTGTAATATTAGTTGGCGAAAGAGGGTCAAGTTGTCAACGCCAGCCACTTAACCTGGAGGGGAAATATATTAGTTAAGTTCTGACCTGATGGGTAAAACAAAAATACCTGCAAAGGAAGAGTTATTATTATAGGGGAAAAAATGCAATCTTAAAAGACATTAGTAAGGAGACCTGAAGGGCTTTAAAAAACCTGAAGGGTTTATGAAAGACCTGAAGGGTTTTATGAAAGACCTGAAGGGTCTAGCAAAGACCTGAAGGGTCAAATATAGATCTGAAGTAAACAAAAAACCTGTAAAAGAAGTTAGTACAAGCTAAAAGACCTGAAGGGTTTATGCAGGACCAGAAGGGTTTATACAAGTCCTGAAGGGTGGGTTTATACAAGACCAGAAGGGTTCAAAGATGACCTGAATGATTAAAAAATGACCTGAAGGGTTAAAGAATGACCTGAAGGGTTAAAGAATGACCTGAAGGATTCAAACAAGACCAGAAGGGTTCAAAAATTACCTGAAGGATTAAAGAATGACCTGAAGGGTTCATACATGACCTGAAGGGTTCATACAAGACCTGAAGGGTAAACAAAAAGGCTGAAAAGGAAGGGGATTAGTATCAGCATAAACAAACCCGCAGTGCGAAGCTAGAAGGGAAGTGGTAACACATTAGCAGGTCAATAACTCCAAAATATTTTGTTCTTTATTGATATATTATGGTAAATTTAGCAAAATTTTCCATAAAACTATTGACAATAAAAACAAAAAAAACGCAGTGTTGAACAGTGCAGAAGCTAGACGGGAATTGGCAACACATTAGTAGATCAACAACTCCAAAACATTTTGTTCTTTGATATATTATGGTAAATTTAGCAAAAGTTTCCATAAAACTCAAACTAAACTAATGAAGACCTGAAGGGTAAACAAAAAGGCTGAAAAGGAAGGGGATTAGTATCAGCATAAACAAACCCGCAGTGCAGAAGCTAGAAGGGAAGTGGTAACACATTAGCAGGTCAATAACTCCAAAATATTTTGTTCTTTATTGATATATTATGGTAAATTTAGCAAAATTTTCCAAAAACTATCAGCAATAAAAAAAAAAAAAAAACGCAGTATAGAACAGTGCAGAAGCTAGAAGGGAATTTGCAACACATTAGTAGATCAACAACTCCAAAACATTTTGTTCTTTATCGATATATTATGGTAAATTTAGCAAAATTTTCCATAAAACTCAAACTAAACTAATACTCATTAACAAGAGTAAAAACACAAACAAGGCCAATAAAATCACCAAATATGCATTTTTTTATTTATATATTATGAAAAATTTGGTAAAATTTTCCATAAAGAGCAAATCTAAACTAACCTTGATTAAGGAGGTTACAATCTACCTCCAACTCCTCTAACACTATCTTTAAAACAACCTTACAATACCTACCCGACCCAATGCCCTCCACGAAGTATCTAACATAGCCAACTTCCCTCCCATGACAGCCTTCAACCAGATCACTAGTACTTCATAACCTACTCTTATACTCAACTTAGAAAGAATTAGAGTTAGCTGGTTAGTGGAGTAGTTAACCAGCTGATTTAACGGCTTCCTTAATATATCCTCTGGCAGTAGCATTTATCAAAGTAAACAAATGGTGGTCTGATTGAAGGGGCGAGAACTAAATCGATACAGTACGATAGCAACCAACACAGCCACAATGAGATACAGTACGATAGCAACCAACACAGCCACAATGAAGGGATCATTGAGGGAGGAAGATTGGAAAAAAAACATCTTTCGTTACCAAATAACAACCCATATTCGCCCAACGGGTGTTCATATTGTAAATATTATGGAGTTGACGTTACAATATATATATATATACCATATATTATGCATAGATAAACTTGCATTGCAAGTCATGTTAAGTTTAAATCAAAGATCTAAACCTACTGTACAAATATAGGACTCGCATAGCAAGTCATGTTTAAATCAAGGACAATTTAAACCTACACATATAAGACTCGCATTGCAAGCCATGTTTAAATCAAGGATAATTTAAACATCCATATATAGGACTCGCATTGCAAGTCATGTTTAAATCAAGGATAATTTAAACATATAAATATTGGACTCGCATTGCAAGTCATGTTTAAATCAAGGATAATTTAAACATTATACATATAAAGGATGTTATTACACATACTGTAGGTAAGCTTCATTTGATGAAATGCATTTTCAACGAAAAACAAGTTTTTTAAACCATAATAATTACCACTACATTGATACAAATTGATTATTTCAGAAATTATTGAACTATAGTATAGTACCTAATAGAAAAATGATCTAGCAAATAAACATATAAAAAGTCAAGAATGTATAGGGATAATAATTAAGAATGATAAATACTCCACGATTAATCAAACTTGAATTACATATCCACAAACTTGATTTTTATGAAAGTGTGATAGCATCCTCTTCGTCATATAACAATACAGTACACACAAACAGTAATAGAAGCATCAGTAAAAGTAGCATCGATCCATTGGGGAATTAGTGTTGAAAACAAAAAAATATACGATTGAAAAGTACTGGCATATTTTGTGAATTGATGCTATTTTTACTGAAGAGTTGTCAGCAAGAATACCTTTAGTTTTATAGTATAATGCGAATATTTTCGCTCCTGAATAAATGCCATAAGAGATTTATGGTATGAAGGCCTACAGGGTGTCAAGCGAAAGCGGAGTCCATTGTTCTGTCTTAAATATTGTATAATTATGTGGTTTATAGTTCAAATTATGTTTTTAGGAGTGACAAAATGGCCAAAACAATGCTACTTTATGATAATTTTTATATATATACATTCAAGTCTTCGAATAAAATTGCTCCGGTTTGACTCCCTATAGCATTAAAATAGAAAGTTAGGTCTAGGGTGGTAGCGCAGCTGCCACACAACCATAGAGGCAGGAGGTGCCCAAACCAAACAACACAGTGACCCGCACCGTGGAAAATAAAAGTAATTAAACATGGCCCGTACCCTAGAGAATAAATTAAGTAATACACGGTGGCCCGCACCGTGGAAAATAAAATAATTATAAACACGGTGGCCTGCACCGTGAAAAATAAAATTAACTATACGTGGCCTGTACCCTGGAGACAAAATTTATTAAGACACGGCGGCGTGCACCGTGAATAATAAATATGTTGTACGTGGTCCGTACCCTGGAGACAAAACTTATTTACACAGTGGCTCGCACTGTGGAAAATAAATTTATTATAAGTGGCCCGCATTCTGGAAATAAATTTATTAAGACACGGTGGCCCGCACCGTGGAAAATAAATTTATCATGTCACGTTGGCTAACAGCATGCAGCAATACCTGGAAAAGGACAGAACGGATGATGCCACAACGTGGCCTCCCCTCTCCATCAGTGGAGTGAATGGAAACAAAGACCAGTTCAAACATACAGTAGGTTTAACATGATATTTTAGTGTATTCTGACTGACAACGTTACCTTCAAGCGTTTATTGACATTTTGTGACCACATTATTATTATTATTATTACTTACTGTAAACAAGTTAACTAAGGCTACATTGAAACAGTCTCTAGTCGGCCACCCCCAGCTAAAAAACAAAATAATAACAATGGTATGTGCCTGAATATATAGATAAACTTCAAGAAAATTACACTTCCAAAATTAAGGATAGGCCTACTATTAATTCCCATACAAGTATAATAGATTAGAAATAAGTCACAAATAAAGAGTACTGTTGTCACAAAAAGTAATAAACTCCTGAAGTCCAAACATCAAAATCAATATATATATATATATATATACAGTATTCAATTGCCATCACAAAATATTTATCATGGTACAACTGATCATAAAGAAGGTCAGCACAATCAGTTTATATATTTCAAAAGCGTTTCTGGACCCCCTTCTCCCTCATGTTTATCATATTAGTTTTGAGATTTTAAGACCTTCGTTCCATTAGTTAGGCGATTTTGAGACCTTTCGCTCCATTTCTTTGTCAAGATCAAGACCTTTCGTGTCATTTAGGTGTCAATTTTTTTCTCGCGAACGATAGCAAGCCTGTAATTTTAGAAGGAATCGGTCTTTGGCCATGACATTTTTCTACCAAAAAATTTACAAATTTATCTTGGAAGGTGTTTTATTTAAGCTTAATGGAGGTCTGAATCTGATAAGGAAACTCAATAATAAATTAATAACTAAAAACAATAAAACAAGCACTAGCCCCTTAAAACAATAGACAAACCTAGAAAAAAAATAGTGTCTGATTTCTTTGTAACCAATTGCACCCACCACAAATGTTATTTATTTTATTTTTCTTACATACATACAAAGGTTCTTGACTTATGTAAGAATTACCGGGTATTTAATTAAAATTCTTAAAACTCTGTAGCAACTCTTAATTACTAAACAGTAAATTAAATGAGAAAATTTAAATCATGTTGAGAAAAAACTATAAATTTAGTAGCAACTTATATAATCGAAGTCAAAAAATTTAATGTTGAGAAAAAACTATAAATTTAGCAGCAATTTGTATATTCGAACCGTCCAAAAATTTAAATCATGTAGAGATTTTTTTTTTTTTAGTAGCACCTTATATAATCAAAGTAAACAAAATTAAATCATGTAGAGAAAACACTATGAATTTAGTAGCAACTTATATAATCGAACATGTTGAGAAAAAACTATAAATTTAGTAGCAACTTATATAATCGAAGTCAAAAATTGTAAATCATGTAGAGAAAACACTATGGATTTAGTAGCAACTTATATAATCAAACAGTGAATGCTGATTAGGGCAAGATCGTCTAGGATTATTAAAGGCAATCTTAAATTGTGTCAAGAACCTATTGCAGTCACATAATAAACCCTTTCAGTACAATACATTTTAACCAACTTGTCTACAGTTGAATTAAAATATACTTAACCCTTTGAGTACCAGCGACGTGTGTTACCTTTTATTCTAGCTATAATTAGACGATATTATGCAGCTTAGGAAGGATCTGTGGTAGTTTACGGGGTTGATTGAGGTAGTATGAAGCTTTATTATTGCTAGAGGTCCTTCCCAAGCTCAATAAAATTGCCTAATAGTAGCCGGAATATAATAAAAAGGACGTCACCGGTACAGTAAGGGTTAACAAGACTATTCTTGGCATCTAGGTGAAGTTAAATTCAAATAAGCATAATGTGAACATAAATCTTTAAAAAAAAAAAATGGCAGTAAATTTGCTATCAACTAGATTTACACCAACCAACTTCACATCTAAACTCAATTAATGAAATCAACAAATACATGTGGCACTCCGAGGACTCGAACCCAGGATACTCTCATCGAAATTCCGCGCACTATGCATTACGCTATCAAGACAGTTAACCCGTACAGCCCCAGCGACGCGTCGGCGATGTATGTAACGCACAGCCCCAGCGACGCGTCTGACGAGTCATCCTAATTGCTCCGACCGTAACCTCAGGTGTAGCCACTCGAGAGGGCTCAGATTTGTATGGGAACTGTGTACGTATCTCACGCAACCGTGCCGATGGTTGAAAACTCTCAAAGTCCACGTGCGTGCGCGTGAGCGCGCAATAACCTGGTTTTTTGGGGTAATTGCCTTCAATTTTTTACTCTTGTAAAATACGTTTTCGGGGGCTCTGTAGGACCATTCTTTAAGCTTTTTGAGCAGTTTTTCGTGGTTTTTCCTTCATTCCTAACCCATTCGCTATTGTTTCTGGAATAAAAAATTTTTTTGAAAACCGGCCGGGTTCTGGTGAACAAACAATACAAAACTAGCCGGGGATCCACGGGTTAACACAGGTGGTAATTTACAGTGTCTATATTTCCTCGGCATCCAAAACTAAAGAGTATCTGTTCTTATCAAGCCTCATATACTGTTCTTATCAGGCCCTACATGATAGAAAAAAAAAAAAAAAAAAAAAAAAAAAAAAAAAAAAAAAAGAGGAAGTCTAGACACCTTGGCATAATTATTTAACCGTCTTGATAGCGTAATGCATAAATGCGCGGAATTTCGGTGTGAGTATCCTAGGTTAGAGTCCTTGGAGTGCCAGATGTATTTATTGATTTCATGAATTGAATTTAGAAGTACAGTTGGTTGGTGAAAAAATATGAATATAATAACCACCACACCGTCTAATTTTTACTAGAATTAAAAAAAACAAAAACAAAAATCTAACAGAAGTCTACTGAATCCAAAAATTATAAGGCTTTTACATTTATTGAGGTAGTGCTGAAAGGGTTAATACATAGTAAGTACATAGTGCATATTTGTTTACATACATACAAAGGTTCTTGACACTTATGTAAGAATTACCCAGTATTTAATTAAAATTCTTAAAACTTTGTAGCAACTCTTAATTACTAAACAGTAAATTAAATGAAAGAAAATTTAAATCATATTGAGAACAAATTATAAATTTAGTAGCAACTTATATAATCGAAGTCAAAAAATTTAAATCGTGTAGAGAAAAAACTAAATTTAGTAGCAACTTATATAATTAAACAGTGAATGCTGATTAGGGCAAGATCGTCTAGGAATAGTAAAGGCAATCTTAAATTGTGTCAAGAAACTATTGCAGTCACATAATAAACCCTTTCAGTACAATACATTTTAACCAACTTGTCTACAGTTAAATTAAAATATACTTAACCCTTTGAGTACCAGCGACGTGTGTTACCTTTTATTCTAGCTATAATTAGACGATATTATGCAGCTTAGGAAGGATCTGTGGCAGTTTACGGGGTTGTTTGAGGTAGTATGAAGCTTTATTATTGCTCGAGGTCCTTCCCAAGCTCAATAAAATTGCCTAATAGTAGCCGGAATATAATAAAAAGGACGTCACCGGTACAGTAAGGGTTAACAAGACTATTCTTACTTGGCATCTAGGTGAAGTTAAATTTAAATAAGCATAATGTGAACATAATTCTTAAAAAAAAGGAAATTGGCAGTAAATTTACTATGAACTAGGATTTTTTTTTAAAAGTATAGCAGAAGTCTACCGAATCCAAAAAATTAAAATATAAGGCTTTTAAATTGATTGAGGTAGTACTGAAAGGGTTAATACATATTAAGTACATGGTGCATATTTTTTTACATACATAGTAATGTTTTACATACATACATACAAAGGTTCTTGACACTTATGTAAGAATTACCCGGTATTTAATTACATTTTTTAAAACGATGTAGCAACTCCTAATTACTAAACAGTAAATTAAATAGAAAGAAAATTTAAATCATGTTGAGAAAAAAATATAAAATTAGTAGCAACTTATATAATAGAACATGTTGAGAAAAAACTATAAATTTAGTAGCAACTTATATAATCGAAGTCAAAAACTTTAAATCATGTAGAGAAAACACTATGAATTTAGTAGCAACTTATATAATAGAACATGTTGAGAAAAAACTATAAATTTAGTAGCAACTTATATAATCGAAGTCAAAAAATTTAAATCGTGTAGAGAAAAAACTAAATTTAGTAGCAACTTATATAATTAAACAGTGAATGATGATTAGGGCAAGATCGTCTAGGAATAGTAAAGGCAATCTTAAATTGTGTCAAGAAACTATTGCAGTCACATAATAAACCCTTTCAGTACAATACATTTTAACCAACTTGTCTACAGTTAAATTAAAATATACTTAACCCTTTGAGTACCAGCGACGTGTGTTACCTTTTATTCTAGCTATAATTAGACGATATTATGCAGCTTAGGAAGGATCTGTGGCAGTTTACGGGGTTGATTGAGGTAGTATGAAGCTTTATTATTGCTCGAGGTCCTTCCCAAGCTCAATAAAATTGCCTAATAGTAGCCGGAATATAATAAAAAGGACGTCACCGGTACAGTAAGGGTTAACAAGACTATTCTTACTTGGCATCTAGGTGAAGTTAAATTTAAATAAGCATAATGTGAACATAATTCTTAAAAAAAAGGAAATTGGCAGTAAATTTACTATGAACTAGGATTTAAAAAAAAAAGTATAGCAGAAGTCTACCGAATCCAAAAAATTAAAATATAAGGCTTTTAAATTGATTGAGGTAGTACTGAAAGGGTTAATACATATTAAGTACATGGTGCATATTTTTTTACATACATAGTAATGTTTTACATACATACATACAAAGGTTCTTGACACTTATGTAAGAATTACCCGGTATTTAATTACATTTTTTAAAACGATGTAGCAACTCCTAATTACTAAACAGTAAATTAAATAGAAAGAAAATTTAAATCATGTTGAGAAAACACTATGAATTTTGTAGCAACTTATATAATAGAACATGTTGAGAAAAAACTATAAATTTAGTAGCAACTTATATAATCGAAGTCAACAAATTTAAATCGTGTAGAGAAAAAACTAAATTTAGTAGCAACTTATATAATTAAACAGTGAATGATGATTAGGGCAAGATCGTCTAGGAATAGTAAAGGCAATCTTAAATTGTGTCAAGAAACTATTGCAGTCACATAATAAACCCTTTCAGTACAATACATTTTAACCAACTTGTCTACAGTTAAATTAAAATATACTTAACCCTTTGAGTACCAGCGACGTGTGTTACCTTTTATTCTAGCTATAATTAGACGATATTATGCAGCTTAGGAAGGATCTGTGGCAGTTTACGGGGTTGATTGAGGTAGTATGAAGCTTTATTATTGCTCGAGGTTCTTCCCAAGCTCAATAAAATTGCCTAATAGTAGCCGGAATATAATAAAAAGGACGTCACCGGTACAGTAAGGGTTAACAAGACTATTCTTACTTGGCATCTAGGTGAAGTTAAATTTAAATAAGCATAATGTGAACATAATTCTTAAAAAAAAGGAAATTGGCAGTAAATTTACTATGAACTAGGATTTAAAAAAAAAAGTATAGCAGAAGTCTACCGAATCCAAAAAATTAAAATATAAGGCTTTTAAATTGATTGAGGTAGTACTGAAAGGGTTAATACATATTAAGTACATGGTGCATATTTTTTTACATACATAGTAATGTTTTACATACATACATACAAAGGTTCTTGACACTTATGTAAGAATTACCCGGTATTTAATTACATTTTTTAAAACGATGTAGCAACTCCTAATTACTAAACAGTAAATTAAATAGAAAGAAAATTTAAATCATGTTGAGAAAAAAATATAAAATTAGTAGCAACTTATATAATCGAAGCCAAAAACTTTAAATCATGTAGAGAAAACACTGAATTTAGTAGCAACTTATATAATCGAACATGTTGAGAAAAAACTATAAATTTAGTAGCAACTTATATAATCTAAGTCAAAAAATTTAAATCGTGTAGAGAAAAAACTAAATTTAGTAGCAACTTATATAATTAAATAGTGAATGATGATTAGGGCAAGATCGTCTAGGAATAGTAAAGGCAATCTTAAATTGTGTCAAGAAACTATTGCAGTCACATAATAAACCCTTTCAGTACAATACATTTTAACCAACTTGTCTACAGTTGAATTAAAATATACTTAACCCTTTGAGTACCAGCGACGTGTGTTACCTTTTATTCTAGCTATAATTAGACTATATTATGCAGCTTAGGAAGGATCTGTGGTAGTTTACGGGGTTGATTGAGATAGTATGAAGCCTTATTATTGCTAGAGGTCCTTCCCAAGCTCAATAAAATTGCCTAATTGTTGCCGGAATATAATAAAAAGGACGTCACCGGTACAGTATGGGTTAACAGGACTATTCTCACTTGGCATCTAGGTGAAGTTAAATTTAAATAAGCATAATGTGAACATAAATCTTTAAAAAAAATGGAAATTGGCAGTAAATTTACTATCAACTAGATTTACACCAACCAACTTCACATCTAAACTCAATTAATGAAATCAACAAATACATGTGGCACTCCGAGGACTCGAACCCAGGATACTCTCATCGAAATTCCGCGCACTATGCATTACGCTATCAAGACAGTTAACACAGGTGGTAATTTACAGTGTCTAAATTTCCTCGGCATCCAAAACTAAAGGCAAGACAAATAAACCACCAGGCCTATATTTGATTCGTGTGTTCCAGGGCGTATCACAGACCGAGATCATTGGGGCCGTCTGGAGAGCTCTTATAGGCGTGCGACGGGATTCAAAGTTAACTGCAATAAATTATAGGTCTCGGTCGGCCTCAAGCACAACCGAATCCTGCGCCGCCACCCGGGTATTTATATATCATACCATACTTACCGAGGCGAGCTATTGACCCCATCCTGATCCGGGAATCAAATTCAGGCCGGTGATAATTATTTATCTACCCCTTGGACACAAGCATATCTGTTCTTATCAGGTGCTACCGTATATATCTGTTCATATTAGGTGCTACATATCTGTTCTTTATCAGGCAGGTGCTACATATCTGTTCTTATCAGGCGCTACATAATAGGGAAAAAAAAAAAAAAAAAAAAAAAATCTAGACACCTTGGCATAATTATTTAACTGTCTTGATAGCGTAATGCATAAATGCGCGGAATTTCGGTGCGAGTATCCTCGGTTCGAGTCCTTGGAGTGCCACATGTATTTATTGATTTCATTAATTGAATTTAGAAGTAAAGTTGGTTGGTGAAAAAATATGAATAAATGAACTATGAACTAGAATTTTTAAAAATCTAACTGAAGTCAACTGAATCCAAAATATAAATAAACTATAAAAGGCTTTTAAAATTATTGAGGTAGTACTGAAAGGGTTAATACATATTAAGTACATAATGCATATTTGTTTACATACATACAAAGGTTCTTGACACTTATGTAAGAATTACCCGGTATTCAATAATAATCCTTAAAAATTTGTAGCAACTCTTAATTACTAAACAGTAAATTAAATTAATTTTTTGTAAATCATGTTGACAAAAATATAAATTTAGTAGCAACTTATATAATCGAAGTCAACAAATTAAATCATGTAGATAAAAACTATAAATTTAGTAGCCCCTTATAGAATTAAACAGTGAATGATGATTAGGGAAAGATTGTCTATAAAGGATTATTAAAGGCCATCTTACATTGTGTCAAGAAACTATTGCAGTCACATAATGAACCTTTCCAGTACAATAACTTGTATCAAACTTGTCTACAGTTGAATTAAAATATACTTAACCCTTTGAGTACCAGCGACGTGTGTTACCTTTTATTCTAGCTATAATTATACTATATTATGCAGCTTAGGAAGGATCTGTGGTAGTTTACGGGGTTGATTGAGATAGTATGAAGCCTTATTATTGCTAGAGGTCCTTCCCAAGCTCAATAAAATTGCCTAATAGTAGCCGGAATATAATAAAAAAGGACGTCACCGGTGTAGTATGGGTTAACAGGACTATTATTACTTGGCATTTGGGTGAAGTTAAATTTAAATAAGCATGTGAATTTAAATCTTTGAAAGAACTGAAATAAACAGTAAATGAAGAAATTAAAAAAAAAATTCAAACTGAAGTCTCCTGAATCCAAAAAGTAAATACAAATATTAAAGACTTGTATAAAGATTGAGGCACGTACTGAAAGGGTTAATACATATAAAGTACAGTACATAGTGCCCAACCAGTAATAAAAATAGCTAAAATATCTAAACTAAAAATTCTAAAAAATATTCTTAAAATTAGTCCAGAGTGTCAAACCAGGGTTTTTTGTTTTGTCTTAAGATTGGAATGAATGAGAAATACAGCAAAAATGTACACGATTTGCTTTATTTTGAACGAGAAATATAGCAAAAATGTATGTTTTGCTTTATTTTGAACATATCACTTCCAAGGACGTTAAGAACTGTGAAGCATAAATTTATCTCTGTATGTTTAGTAACAATGACTAATAAGCACTTATAATGTAAAACTTGCAAAATAAACAAGCGAAAAAAGGGAAGACTTATAAAAATCGCTGTGGAAAGAACGCTATATAATAACATTTTGAAATAAAAGAATACAAACACCTAATAAGTACACCTAGGGTGTACATCACTACATGAGCAAGGAAAATCACTCTGGTATGACACCCTGAATTAGTGTAGTTACCCCTTTCCTTCTAAAGGTGGTGTCACATGAGAGCTAGTGTCTGATACTAGCTACACTAAAGAGTAGGCAGGTATTCCCATTTAGAAATTAATTATGTACCTTAAAATCAGGAACAGACCCCTTCAAACACTAAATATTTTTTAAAAGAAAAAAAAAAAAAAAAAAAACGAGCAGACCCTTTAAAACACTGAATACATTTCCCCAAAACCCAAAATAATTTGATAAAATTGAACGGAAACCAAACTCTGCTAAAGATTATCTGATAGAGGTAAACGTGTGACACCACCTTTAGAAGAACTCGCTTACCTTCTTACTGTAAGCTCTTCTTGGTCGCTTATCTTTTACAGTATCCAGTAGCTGCAGGCTGCATTTCCCGTGGCTTCTCCATCGTTGAAGGTTAAAAAAAAAAAATCCAGTGCTTATATAGTAAGTCTAATCTTTAAAAGTACTACCTAGTGTTAATCTCAATTTACATACAGCATTTAAGCTGACCCATTCTTCTAAGCAAATCTACGAACACCTTACCCCAAAGATGGCCAATACTGCTATTAATAAACCTAAAAACTATACCAGCTTTATTTCCCAATCTATCTACTGTAATTTCTATCCTAAGAAAGCTGGTGTATTATAAAGGCCTGTTCTTTCTTCAACATGTCCTACAACCTGTCTCATGGGGTAAAGGTAATTGGGCGAATAACTAGGTTAATCACCTCTAAGATTGTGTAATAACCAATCTTATTAACCAAGTGATCTAGATGTGTGTGAATTTGTTTTGCATTTGTGTGTTCAGTATTTTTTTTATTGTGTTATGTTATCCTTGTTTGGGCTCTGTCTCAAGTCAGCCAACCCCAGGAATAAAAAAAATTAAGAATGGCCCTGAAATAGATAAACCAAGTCTCTTCTCCTTCTGGGGTCAGGGGGCTAGGAATCCTCCTCCCCTTGCACAATTCACCTACTACACAAGACAAAGTAAGGGGCGAGGGAACGTGACAGTGGTCCCAGACACTAAGAATTGGAACTTTAAATGTTTCTGTTTGGGCTCTGTCTTGAGTCGGCCACCCCCAGCTATGGGGTATGAGCCTGATTATACACATATACATACATAAAATACATATTAACCAAGTCAAATCTCCTAACAACATCCTAGTATGATATCTGGTTAGGCACAAAATAAAAGTTACACCACTAACGCTAATGCAAGGAAGCTCCAGCGCTGATGTATCAAGGCTGCTCCACATTCCTGAAGTGTATCTGCTTCACTATCCTGAAAAAGAGAGAAACATTTAGAAGACATTCTACACAACCTGTAATAATGACTTATTATTGTTCTACTACATAAATATGCAATAGTGGCAAAATTGTGTGTTTAAACAAATCTAGCCTAGTGACTACTCTCTAATGCAACCAACCCATTTCCTGTACATGCCTCTTGCTTTTTGTGGCAGTCCTTTTTTTACCTAGTCCATAAATATCAATTAGCAGCCTACTGAGGATTAGTAATCTGACACTGCTTGCTTTCCTTTACAAATGTGTTTTGTCTACACTTCCCTACTGTCATAATTCTAAGGTACCAATATACAGATTTAAATACTCCACTGTCATAATTCTAAAGTACCAATATCCAGATTTAAATACTCCACTGTCATAATTCTGTAAGCTACTATAGGCTAACCAGTTGTTGGGTACATTTTTTGATAAAGACTTGCGTTAGCCTATAGGCCGTGGGATACAGGATACGGGTTGAGGGGGGCTCTGCCCCCCCTCACCCCCTGTGAATTATAATAGGCCTAATCGTCATCTGTTGCCAGCAGGAAGCAAGTAAAACAGCTGGCCGTAACCTCTAGCGTCCTGGGTAAACAAACCGCGACGATCCGAAGCTACGACGGACTCCCGCCGCCGATTCTCGTCGAAAACCACATTTAAAAAGTTATTATATCGTTTTCAATACTATTAACGGACCAGAAAAAGGTGTAGCTTGGTGTTGGATGTGTGGAAACCGAAAAAAAATATGTATTAAATCCTTGGTGGTACCTGTCAAATAGGTGTCCAGTAACTAAAATCGTACCATTTTATGCTTCATTACTAGGCTACATATTTTTTATCCACCGGAATTTTGTTTTTCTTTGCTTTATTTTATTTTTTTAGCATTAGGCCTAACCTTACCAAAAAACCCTAACCTAACCTAACCTAACCAAAAAACCTAACCTAACCTAACCTAATAGCCCCCAAATACATTTAAGTTAGGTTAGGTTAGGTTTTTTGGGTTAGGTTAATGCAAAAAAAATAAAAATAGACTAAATAGGCCTAAAGCCAAGAAAAAAAAAATTCCGGTGGATAATTTTTGTTTAGTAATGAAGCATAAAATGATAGGAACCCAAAACTACCATTAGAAATGAGATACCAGCTGTGGTGCGGCTCGTAAATATTGATAGAATATTTTTTTCCCATAACACAGGAATCCCGTAATAGTTGTTCTGCTGAATACCCAAAAAAACTTCCAAAACACAGGAATATGAGATTAGGTGAGATAATTCCCCGCTAGTACTACCTACCACGCACCCACATACTGTATGTCCCCCCCTCCACCATCCAAAACACCCCAGGGGTTATCAAAACACAGGAATAAGAGATTAGGCGAGATAATTCCCAGCTAGCCTAGTACTACCTACCATGCATCCACATACTGTATGTCCCCCCACCATCCCCCTCTCAATTATCCACTAGACTATAACTATAATTATCCACTAGGCTAGGCCTATAGTTTTTCTCTTTTATCAGTGCTGGCAAGACCTGCATCAACATCAATGCGGGCCAGGCATGTATCAACATCAATGTCGACCAGGCCTGCATCAACATCAACATCGATGCTGACAGGATTGCATCATCAATGCAGGCTAGACCTGCATGAATGCTGAAAAGACCTGCATAGCCTAGGTTAAATTTCGGCAAGACCTGCATCAATGTCGGCAAGGTCTGCATCAATGTCGGCAAGGTCTGCATCAATGTTTGCAAGATAACCGGCTACACGAAATCCAGCATCAATCAGCCCGGCAACCACGCTGACCGTAAGAATCAGTAAGATGAACGACGGCAGAAATGGATCGGGAAAATCGGCGGAAAATAAGGAAGCCAGCTGGTGCATGGTTAGTCACAAGTGTCGAGTACATGGATAAAACTTAGACAATGAACGATAAATGTTACTAAAATATTTGGTCAACTTCACCAAAAATCCGCCCTAGCAGCTTCTAGCATGCACCAGTAGCCTACCCAAGTCGAGCTAGCCTAGGGTTTACTAACCTCGGTGCCGTCTTACAATATAGCCTACATACATCTACAACATAACCTAACATCCGTAAAACCAAAATTAACGGTGAAACGACAACTAACATAGAATTAGCTACGAGGAAATTGTTACAGGGATACAGTTAGCTCCTGCGTTCACAACGTTGCCAAGATGGCGGGCATCGTCTTCATCAAGCACTTGGGCCCTGCGAACCATCGTAATAGTCCTACGTTTACGTAATAATGGTAGCATTTAACACCCATGTCACACCATTATATTATACACTGTACGTGTAAATATCTTGGAAAATTACTAAAAAGTTCCTAAGAGCAGTTGGAATGTGAAAAAGAAAGGTTGCACGATAGACACCAACGCACACCCACCTTGCCGTGTCCGTTCCTTGTCTCACAATGCCAATGGAGACCACACTGCACTGG
This sequence comes from Paralithodes platypus, assembly GCA_032716605.1. Classification (NCBI taxonomy): domain Eukaryota; kingdom Metazoa; phylum Arthropoda; class Malacostraca; order Decapoda; family Lithodidae; genus Paralithodes; species Paralithodes platypus. Next base: position 4,811,190 of record CM064548.1, on the reverse strand, counting down.
TAGGGATGTTAACTTTTGACATTCGGGCTATCGTACCAGACTACTAAAATTATCGTAGTTCCCACTAAATTATCGTATTTTCTAAGATCGGGTAAAAATAAAAATAGAATGATGCCCATTGCTTTGCATTTATTAGTTTCCAATAGTATAACACAAATATATGAATGCATTTAAACATTAAACATAATATTTATCAATTATAACAACAGTTTTATCCTCTCACTAATTATACCGGTATACGTTGGTAAATTAAAGATATATAGGCTATAGGCCTCTTATCTACTGTACTTATACGGGTGTATAATAATCATGGGGAAACCTTTCTTCCTCTATAATCTAGACTAGACATCCAAAAATACACTATTTAAATGACAATTCAATTAGCTATGAATTATAGGTCTTTCTAGACATATACATGCTTAAATTAAATTCATGGCCTCCACTTCCTGAACCTCTTCAGCTGCAACCTGCAGCATCTACTTGGGATTTCAACTTGTGTTTGTAGAGAGAGCAGGTAGCCATCCGACTTATCATGTCATCTGAAGGGGTTTGAAGGCAAAGTTTGGTGGGCTACGGCCTCACTCATGGCCCGGCAGTACATAACCATAACCGTCACCGTCTCTCTCTCTCTCTCTCTCCTATTATACAAATTTAAGGGGAAAAAATCACTGGAGACAAAATTATCGTATTTTAGCGTACGATACATAACTTTGTATCGTACATCGTACACAGACCGAAAATATCGTACAAATACGATAATTATCGTACGGTTAACATCACTGCACTGCAGTTGCCAGGGCAGGTCTGCATGAGCTCTTCTCGCCCAATTCCATCCAAAAAGTCGCCCAATCCGTCGAAAGTACCTTCTACCCCCGACCCCTTCGTTTTTTTACCATTTCACCCCACTTTTTCTTGACAAATATCATTGTATTTTTTTTTAATTGACCACTTGCGAGTCTCAGGCTATAAGAAAGTTAGAGCCATAAACATTGATAATCAACAGAATTATCACCTAAATTGCGGTTGTAGTGCTTCTATGAATACATAAAACCCAATGCAACATGCTGTTCATCCATTAGAAATCTACATTATTATTGTATTTCTGTTTGATATCGATGCTTAGGCTATGGCTCCAACTTCTTTGTAGCCTGAAACTCGCAAGTGGTCAAATTATACTTAACCTATAGGCCTACCTATATTTATATATTTTCTAAAACGAAATGTAGCCTATTCAATCTCTCTCTCTCTCTCGAGATGGGTTGGGAGTGAAAGGGATCTTTCATGATGGTACAATAGGCTCTCTGCAGACTACCGTTTTTGTATGTTCTTATTTTTCTCTCTGCTGCACTAAGCAATCTCGAGCTCTCCTTCCACTTCGAACATCTCCCGAAATGGACCAGCGAGGTCATTGAGATATAAACTATACTTTGTAACTCTCTCTCTCTCCCTCGTTGAAGTAGGATTTAGGACTGTTTTAAATTAATATGAATTCTGGACCCTCCCTAAGTCCCCCCAACCTTTAACGGGCGCATGCTAATTGCTGTATAGTCCCGCCCACGGTCTTAAGAAGCCAGATCAGAGAACATTAAGCCAATATCGACCAATTCCACATAGCACAAACAATTAGTTTCCCCTGTTCGACTATAGTCCCCTGCCTCACGGCTAGCAGCTATAGTTTATGTAGGCAGCTACCTATTTTCATCCTCATCATGGTAGGCTATATTTCATGTTTATTAGATAGGTATGATGTTGTTACCATTGGCGCATTTATATATAATTAATTAATGAAAATGTAAACGAAAATACTGATTTTTATGCCGAAAATACGAAATATACAAAAATCGCCCAAAAAGTCGCACATTCTAGTCAAAGTCGCCCAAAAAGTCGCAAGGCGCAACCCCTCGAAATTTGTCGCACATCCTCTCCAAAAGTCGCCCAATTGTGCGACAAAGTCGCGGACTTGGCAACTCTGGACCACAGCGTCGGCGAGGGAAAGCTAGCGGAGTAATACTTTTGTTGGCGATTTTCCTTCATCGCCGCTTCTATTTAGCACATGAAATACAAATTAATGTATAAAATGAACATTCCATGCTAGTCTAAAGATGCCACGCGTCAAATCCATGAAGTAGTGTTCAGAGCAGTGCGTGTTGAACTCATGCGCATAAAAAACTAGTCTTTAGTAATTTCTTGGAATATTGGTATTTGCTTTCAAGTAATTGTTCGAAAAATATTTAATTATTATGAAATACTGCAAATAAAATTGCATATAAAATGCTCAAGCTAACTATTGTATATCGTATATTTTTCGATCCGATTATACTTCCTATTTGTTTTGTTTGAAAAGTTATACTCTATCCGGATTACTGACTATTCCGCCTTCAGACCATTCCGACTAGAAGATCCCGCCCGCTTAGCTAGGTCCTTCCCGCCCGAATGTTGTGGGCGGGAAGAGCCAAACTATCATCCTTCCTTGGCTGATTCCGCCTTCTAAGATTAGACCGTCCCGCCCGACCTAGCTAAGCGGGCGGGATCTTCTAGTCGGAATGGTCTGAGGGCAGAATAGTCAGTAATCCGAGATAAATTAGTTACTAAGGGATTCAATTTATCGTCAGTTAAAAATGGACAATCATTAAACGATTATTTAAAACAGAGTAAATGGTCTATGTCTAGCCTACTATCATGGTATTCTTATTGACTATTTAGGGCTATTTCACATCATATCGTAATATCCACACTTTTCCTTAGATGATAATTTACCGTGCGTCAGCTCTATAGGCTACTAGTCTGACATAGCGTAGGAGTCGATAAATCGCTACAGTTATGTTATACAACAGGCAATAATGTATCTACTATTCACATATTATTCTCTCTCTCTCTCGGGAATATTTGATAGCCATATGAAGCTATATATATATATATATATATATATATATAATTATACAGTATATATAATATATATATCTGTATATATATATATATATATACAGTATAATTATATATATATAATTATATCTATATAATTATATCTATATAATATATATATATATATATATATATATATATATATATATATATATATATATATATATATATATATATATATATATATATTATATATATATATATATATATATATATATATATATATATATATATATATATATATATATATATATATATATATATATATATATATATATAATTTGTACATTATGATAGATAGGCTACTTATACCTAATACGATAGTAACCAATATTAAAAATCCAGTTAAAACTAGAAATTGTATGACCAAGGAAAAGAAGTACCTGTAGCCTACTATGGAGTGGGAGGAGTAAATATTGTAATTAAGGGACCAAGGCGGTCCTCTAATTACAGATTATACTCTTCCCACTCACTAATAATCTAATTTGTCTTACTGCTTCACCTATTGTATATATGAACTTAGCCGTTTATTTCCAGTTTTTAGACTTCAGAACTCCTTTCTCGCCTAAAAACATGATTGAACTTGCACAGCTCTCTGACAACAACTGTGTTGCATATTTCACACGTTGTCTTTGCTGACCAGTGACTGTGAGGTGAATATCACTCACTTTGTAAGCTAATCCATATTCTGTTTTGGTATTGAGCAGCATTTAATGAATGCATGCAGCAGAAACTATATCTCCGTTCTGCAACTCAAACCCTGAATCAATAAAATGATTCCTGATTAGCTTATAACAAATGAGGAACATCAGCAAATACAAAAATGTCTATCAGCCACTGGATTTTTGAAAGACATTTGATTATGTTTGAGAGGATCTATACCAAATTGTTTCCATACACGGAGATTGGTAGTTCCTAAATCGTGCACTATTGCAACAACTGGGTAGCCTGCTAACTCTATTCTATATATCAAATATGTCAATATATTTTGCACGTTTGATTGATCAAAGTAAAAATATATTGGCTGTTTCCACTTACCTACAAGGCCTCTCAACATAACTACCTGCATGGACACTTTTGTGTGGTTTATACAGTGTGTCTGTACCTTTGTCGTAGCTCCATTGTTTTGCAATACTCATCTCATCGAAAGATATGACTGCCAGCTTTTCTACCGAATCTAAAGTTTCAGACTTGGACTTCATAAGTGATAAGACAGATGATAAAAGACCAGGTTTACATAACACATTTTTTGCTCTGTCTTTTAATGTGCTCACAGATGGCAAAGGAAAACCTTTGACATATTTTAGATATTTGTAACACTTTGGACTCAAGCTCCGTAGTGTCATTGCAGATGATATATCCTCTTCTGGCCAAAGCGTTTTTCTGTTTACTGATGAGAATATCTATCTGTGTTTTAATGAACAAAGGTTGTAGTGCATCATCGACTTTCTGTTGCACTTCGTGTATGACCTGATTTTGTTCCTCAGTATTTTTCTGTTTCAAGGACAAATATTGATCACGCCAAAGTTCTACCTCTTTTTCCAACTTCTGTATTTTCTTATGCAATTCATCATGAATAACTTTACAATCTCTACAGGATCTCTTGTCATCTTGCAGGACGATAGACTCGCCACGTCCTACATTATAGTTGGATTTTTACTATCTACAGTGTTTCTGTATATCACTGTCTCTACCTCTAAGCTTGGGCTATAATTACTCGGCTTACGATATCGATCATGTAGCATTTCTTCTGCAGTTCTCTTTAATCCTAAGTTGCTGCTCTCCCAGTTCTCCTGCTGGACATCTCTGTTGGACTGGCAACTGAAACAATGAATATATTTGAATATATTTGAATACTCTCTCTCTCTCTCTCTCTCTCTCTTTTTTCTTCACAGCAACATGTGCCCTACGGTACCGAACTGATATATATTATATATTTTCTAACCACAATATCTGTTCACAGTTATACTTCAATAACAACCTTAAACATAATATATATATATATATATATATAGATATATATATATATATATATATATATATATATATATATATTATATATATATATATATATATATATATATATATATATATATATATATATATATATATATATATATATATATATATATATATATATATATATATATATATATATATATATATATGTTAGTAAAGCCAGGTAATAAATTTTCTTTAATACATACGAGGTTGAAAGAAATGGCAATTTCTGCGTTGGAAATTTTATTATTCAAAGTTTCCAGGTCTCTGATGAGTTTTCGCTGGGTGGCAGGAAGTAGATGAAAGAGATGAGCAAAATTCATGGTGGTACAGGGTTACATAAATGTACATGATGATACAGGATATACGACGCGTTTCACTGGACAACCAGCATTATCAAGTAAGGAAGGAATGATATAAAAGGTAAACAGGAAGGGTATATATAGAGGGTGGAGGATCAGAGGAGGCGGAAAACAGGGGGCAAAAGTCTGCTATTGGTGGAAGCTTAAACTAGGAGAGAGAAGGGGTTAACCGCTTCACGCATGCGCACTGGATGCGGGATGGTGGTCAGTAGGTGGGGTCGAAGCTGATTGGCTGCGTGTCGAGGGGCGTGGCCTAAGTTGTGTGGCGCCTGCAGAAGACGAAGCTGAAGGAGGTAGCGCGGGGCTGCGTCAAGGGCACCGGGGGGCGAGGAGGGGTGTTAGGTCCTGTAGGGTAGTGCCTTTTGGCAGAAGGAAGGATCTGAAGGTCCAGAGTTTGGTTGTTGATGTTGGGATGTAAGGCTTGGATATATAAAGCTTCGAGTATAGGTAATCTCCTTGGGTCACTTTCTTTATCGAGTATGGTGGTGTGTTTCTCTAACTCGTTGCGTGTGAGGTGAGGGTGGTTAGGGGTGAGATAGTGGTCTTTGATGGCTCCAGCCTGAAGGTGAAGAGTTAACCGACGTGAAAGACGAGTCTGCGTCATACCAATATAGGAATGAGGTCCACAGTCCTCATAATTACAGGTATGTTGGTAAATGACGTGATCGTCGGTCATCGGGCTCTTTATCTTGGTGGAGGCTGGTTTGTTGCGGAGAACGAGGTTGGAGGTCTTGGGGGATATGTAATAAATTATTAATTTGATTTTGTTTTCCAAGCTGCCAAACTATTAAGAGACAACCCCAACATCATCATCCGTCGTGCGGATAAAGCTTCCTGCCTCGTGATCCATGACAAGGAGGAATATCTTAGAAAAATGGACGTCATCTTAAGTGACAACACTAAATTTAAAAAGATCACCCGCAACCCAACCGACGAAATCAAACGTATTGCCAACACCACCATCACCGCCATCAACGCCAAACAAGGAGGGATCCACCTTAAAAAACTCGTCGGAGAATACACCCCTGGTTATGCGTACGGAACCATCAAAACACACAAACCTGGGAACCCCCTCCGCCCCATCATCTCCCAGATCCCCACTGCCACCTACCAGATCGCCAAGGCCCTGAACAACCTCCTCACCCCCTACGTGCCCAGCCAATTCAACCTTAACTCAGCCCACGATTTCTTGGAAATTTTACGAGACGCCCCCCGTAACAACAACCACACTATCGCCTCTCTCGACGTAGAAAGCCTGTTCACCAACGTGCCAGTGGATAGGACCATTGACATGATTCTACGTCGAATTTATCATTGCCCTGATACACCTACACTGGACTTCCCGGAGAAGGCCCTGAAAACACTACTGGAGCTATGTACCAAGGAGGCCCCCTTCCTTTGCCCCCGGGGCAACATGTACAAGCAGATAGACGGTGTGGCGATGGGCAGCCCCTAGGAGTTCTTTTTGCGAACTTTTTCATGGGTACCATCGAGGAAGAGCTCCTAGCTGCCCAACGACCAGCCGTCTACTGTAGATACGTGGATGACATCTTCGTGCAAATCAAGGACCTCCACGAACTACAGGAACTCCAGCGTCGCTTCATGACCTCCTCCGGACTTAACTTCACCTTTGAAAAATCTAACAATGGACAACTCCCCTTCCTCGACATCCTCGTAGCTCTGAACGACCATGGGTTCAAAACCACCGTCTACATTAAACCTACTAACACAGGACAATGCCTCAACGGCGATAGTGAATGCCCCCGCCGTTATCTTCTATCCTCCATCTCCGCCTATGTTAGGAGAGCCCTCACGCACTGCTCTACCTGGGCCGACACCCACCAGGAACTAGAAAGACTATCCCAAGTTTTAGTAAATAACGGATACTCCAACTCCGACATCTCCAGCACCATCAACCACCATCTTGAAAAATGGTACACCCAAAGCCCTCCCAACATTGACCCCCCCAATGAAATTAAGATCTTCTACCGCAATTACATGTCCTCTGAACACAAAAATGACGAGGCCGTCTTAAAAGAAATAATCTCCAAGCATGTCCACCCAACCAACCCGGAAAACAAAATCAAATTAATAATTTATTACAAATCCCCCAAGACCTCCAACCTCGTTCTCCGCAACAAACCAGCCTCCACCAAGATAAAGAGCCCGATGACCGACGATCACGTCATTTACCAACATACCTGTAATTATGAGGACTGTGGACCTCATTCCTATATTGGTATGACGCAGACTCGTCTTTCACGTCGGTTAACTCTTCACCTTCAGGCTGGAGCCATCAAAGACCACTATCTCACCCCTAACCACCCTCACCTCACACGCAACGAGTTAGAGAAACACACCACCATACTCGATAAAGAAAGTGACCCAAGGAGATTACCTATACTCGAAGCTTTATATATCCAAGCCTTACATCCCAACATCAACAACCAAACTCTGGACCTTCAGATCCTTCCTTCTGCCAAAAGGCACTACCCTACAGGACCTAACACCCCTCCTCGCCCCCCGGTGCCCTTGACGCAGCCCCCCGCGCTACCTCCTTCAGCTTCGTCTTCTGCAGGCGCCACACAACTTAGGCCACGCCCCTCGACACGCAGCCAATCAGCTTCGACCCCACCTACTGACCACCATCCCGCATCCAGTGCGCATGCGTGAAGCGGTTAACCCCCTTCTCTCTCCTAGTTTAAGCTTCCACCAATAGCAGACTTTTGCCCCCTGTTTTCCGCCTCCTCTGATCCTCCACCCTCTATATATACCCTTCCTGTTTACCTTTTATATCATTCCTTCCTTACTTGATAATGCTGGTTGTCCAGTGAAACGCGTCGTATATCCTGTATCATCATGTACATTTATGTAACCCTGTACCACCATGAATTTTGCTCATCTCCTTCATCTACTTCCTGCCACCCAGCGAAAACTCATCAGAGACCTGGAAACTTTGAATAATAAAATTTCCAACGCAGAAATTGCCATTTCTTTCAACCTCGTATGTATTAAAGAATATATATATATATATATATATATATATATATATATATATATATATATATATATATATATATATATATATATATATATATATATATATATATATAATATAAATAAGGGTGATATAGATGAGGTATTAAAGCTAAAGAACGGTGACATAACCCGCTCAAATGGTTTCAAGTTAGATAAGTTTAGATTTAGTGTGTGCATATCGCTAGAAAGACGAAGATGAAGAGATAATATGATAGGTGTTTAAGTGGATGAAAGGTATCAATAAGGGAGAGATATTAAAGCTTAATAACGGCGAGATCTATCTATCTATTGCCTGACGCCGTGATCCCCGAAGGGGTGGCCACGAACGAACCGCCCCCATGCACCTCTGTCCCAGGGTAGCCTTCGTTCATGTACTTCCTCACTCCATCCTTCCACCTCTCATTCGGTCTACCTCTCCCTCTCTGTCCCTCCACCTCGCCGTTCGTTGACGAACGGCGAGATAACCCGTTCAAATTGCTTCAAATTGGGTAAGTTCCGCTTTATAAAATATATATAGGTAAGCACTGGTTTGGGAACAGAGGTGTAGAAGTGTGGAATAGATTGCCTAGTGCAGTGATTAGCTCAGAAACGGTAGACAATTTCAAGTGCAAACTGGATAGACATATGAAAGACATAGGTTGGGTGTGAACGGGATATGCCTCTTGTGGGCCGGTCGGCCTTAAGCAGATTTCCGGTGTTTAGAATTATAAGAAAAAGTCACCATTTCGCTAGCCTACGATTGATACTATCTTAATCTCAAAATTGCGTAATGTATGTTGTTTGCACAACACACTAAACACAATATATTGCTTACCATTATGAAGACAGAGTGACGGTACAGCTTCTTTCTTCAGGAGTCTCTTGTTCTTTGGACTTCCAATACCAAGTAAACGACTTTTCATTTCATCAACTAAGTCATCTTTGGTAAAGTGGACAGAACAAACAATAGCATGCTCTGGATTCACGACATCAGCTCGGCGACACAAGTTTATCCATATTTTCCTGTACTGTTCATCTCTTGGAAATCGATAATATCTAATGTTTGTACCTGCTGTCTTAGGTGTGCTGTGTATGTGGATCCTGGGTGTGACAGAGATCTGCCTTGTGTGGGCCGATCGGCTTTTTGTAGAACATAAGAACATAACATAAGAAAATGGGAGTCTGCAAAAAGACGATCGGCCCATACAAGGCAGATCCCTGTCATACCCAACCCCAATTACAAGGCCCAATTATAGGCCCAACTCACTAATACCTTGAGTACTGCCCCCACCAAAATGGTCAGGGATTAACACAAGATTACGGGGTCTGCTGAGCGCCGATTGTCCCACACCTGGTAGATCCCCCTCACACCCAACCCATCTCGTCCATATGCCTATCTAATTTAATCTTAAAGCTCCCTATCGTTCTTGATCCCACTATATCACTTGGTAGCCTATTCCACCTATCTACAACTCTGTTACCAAACCAATATTTGCCTATATCTCTTCTGAAACGAAATTTATCTAATTTGAAACCATTTGTACGAGTTCTTTCGCTATCACTGAGTTTTAGTACATTTTTCATGTCCCCTTTATTAATCCCACTAACCCACTTGAATACCTCTATCATATCCTTTCTAACTCTGCGTCTCTCTAACGAATGTAAGCCTAATTTCTCCAACCTTTCTTCATACGGAACATTTCTAATATTATGTAAAATGCCCCAGAACGAGAAGCCCACCACAGAAGCCATGAACGAACACCACACAGAAACACCAAAGGAAAGGTCCACAGAACGAAAGGACCAGCTGACCGAGCCAACCATTTCAGACAGCCCAAGCCCGCAGGGCTAAACAGCTCCAGGACACACCCATTTACCTTTTCTAAAACCGACCATTTTCCACACCTCACGTACACTAACCCCTCGTGTCCTACACTTATTAACTACAAAGATGATGAACAGGAATATACATTCATATTAAAAACACCCATGCCTGTCCCGACGTTGAGCCAATGCCAACACATCAGACAGCCATAATTATATCTATGTATGTTCTTGCATCCGAGAAGTAGATGTTATATATCTTAGAAGTTAAAGCACCCACGCTGTCCCTAGATCTCTTATATCATTTTCCATGACGAGTATAGATATATGTAACCCGTGCTCAGTCGCCCCTTGCATTGCTCCTCTAGTAACTAAGTATTAATATTAACATTCCCTAACATCTTGTCTTGCCAGACTAAGCTTCTGAAGACCCATCGCCCCATAAATCTATGTATGCAATCCTTAGGTTAAGTATTTTTATCCGCCATTGTGTTCACCTTTTTCCATTTACTTTCCACAATTGTCATACGTCTTCCCCTTGCCTCCTTCGTATCCACAGTCCACACTACGCCAATTTACTTCGTGTCTTACACCTCTTACCCCAACCAGAGATTATATAAGATAACCTGGTTATCAGTATCTGTCATAAGTACCCCGAAACAATAACTAAGTACCCCTACGAACTGCCACTGTGGTTGGTATTTATATTTAATAGAAAACGCAGTTCCCAGGGCCAACTAATAGTATCCATAACCCTCTGACTGATCACATAACTCTATCTTTTCCAGACTCATATACCACCCCATAGTTGCATTCCCCGGTAGCATTTGGCTAACGTATTCTACTGCCTTTTCAAACTTCCATATCAATTGTAGCCTAATGCCACCCCCACGCCCAGGGACCTTAGGGGCAAAATTTCCCTGTAGCCCTTGAACTCTCCCCCCCCCTCTCATTAAGACACCCGCGCTTCTCGACTCTTGTCCGACCTAGCCTCTCTCTCATACCTCTTGAAGATCCTTGAATTGTCCGTTACTAACGCTCTCCAACCTTTTATATATATACTCCTATCCAGCCTACCTTCACTTAGTAGGCCAGAACAACATTAGAACTTTACTAGCCCCTTGCATGCCATCTATTCTCTTACAACACATTCACAACCCTGCACCCAATGGTCGTCGGTGCGAGGCTAGCCGCCCCGCCAGTAACTAACTTCTATTGTCATACTTCCAGATAAATGTGGCAGAGTTAGCAACCCAGTCTCCACCATATCCAGCAAACCCTACAATTAACAACCAGCCGAGTAAAACCAGCTAGCTAAGGCACCTTCGGTTTTGGTATTAAAGACACTCACATCTGTCTCATACACAGAGGGTTATTACAAACACTGGTGATATGGCAAGCCCCTAGCCACAGCCGCCGGACGACTATATCAGAGAGGGCGCCCAGCTCCCCCTTTTTGCCCACCCGAGGAGGGAGACCCCCACCCCCGCGGAGGTATACCTGGCCCCTGTTTTGACTCTCGAGTCATTGCCAGGTAGCACAGGAATTCTTCCTATCAATGAACTAACCATGAATGACTAACACCTTTACTAACCTCTATTACCTCACAATAAACCATTACCTTTCTTGCATGCTCTGATCACTAAATTAGCACCTCAGCTATACCATAGAATGAAGATTGAACAATCTAGAGAGACGCTCCTATCACAGCTGTCCCCATCCTCCTCGCAAAGTAGATCCAGTCTCTCTCCCCTAAATACGTTCAGTATAGCCAAAATAGTACCTCTTACTAAGGCTCAGTTATATGAAAATATAAAGGCTTCCTATCGCCCTGTGCCACAACAGTAAATACCATCTTACCTAGTCCCCATATCTATTGAGAGCTCAATTAAGTCCATAAGACTCGAGATCCCTATTGTCTGCAGGGTCCAGAACCGAGCCTATAAATCTAACTCCCGCCCCCAGTCAAATCAGTTGAAAGCTAGACACCAACCAGGGGTCACTACTCTGCAGTTAATTTCTAGCTCTGCCCTTGTGTTGTTCCGGAGTGAGATCCCAGAACCGGCAGACTCCGTGGCAGATTTGGATAGAAGGACCTGCCCACGTATTGAAGAACTTCACACATATGGCCCCCCTGGACGGCCGCGGAACCAGTCGTTAGCCCCCAACATCATGGACGCAAGATAACCAGGACCAGACCCATCAGATACTACCCAAGATTCCCTTTAGCAGTACTACATATTACTGTGCTGTTTTAGATTCACTAATTAATATTTCTACGAAGTGGCTAAGACCTTGCCCAGTGTAATTCATACTTAACCATTCCATTTGGGACGTACTAAGCGATCAGTGCTCTTTAATTAGCAGGCGACCTTGACTCTCGTAATTACTTTATTCAGATATTAAAACTCTAGTGATATCTAACGTTCGCCCACTGATTTGCGTTCTATGTATTTCTGAGACAAGGATATAAAACTTAGATCAGTACCCCCTGAGGTAACTAGAATTCCCGTGCTCTAAAAATACGTGTGTCTAATCTAGTCTGTGAACTACTACTTGTGCACCAGAGCTACCAGTAATAAATCTAACAGTGAATATGAATCTATAAGTAACATTGATGGTCTTCGGTATATAAACCTGCGAAATCAAAGCCAGTGATCAGAAGATTAATACCTGAACGTTGGAAGTGGGAGACTAGGCTCCATCCAGATCCACTTATGCTAGTGTTGTTCAATTCTATTATATTGTCTTACACAAGTATTCTGCAGTGGTATATCAATAAACGTGATCATGTAACTTGCTACCATGTGTTTCTTTGTGTTCTCTATTCCTCATATCTTGTATTGTGCATGCAGCCTTATATACCCAGTCAATTTAGAACTCACATTACCCAAGTTAAACCTGTAGAAAAACAGGGCATAACATTATGGATCATTTTTGTCATTCTACATTGTACTCTCTCCAAGCTGGGGATTCGGGAACAGCAACAACAACAACTTGGGGGCTGCTTTCCCCAGACTCCCACAATTCGCACATCAGAAGCCTGAGTAGGGCTTCCTGAATATGGTAAGACAAAAAAAAAAGACCGTTTTAAAAGGAAAATGATTAAAAAATAGGGGGAGTATAGCTGTAGATTTACCATTTTTAGTATGGTAATATTCCAGTTTAGTCCATCTATCTATCTATTGCCTCACGCCGTGATCCCCGAAGGGGTGACCAAGAACGAACCGCCCCCATGCACCTCTGTCCCCAGTCAGTCGATGCCCCTCCTCCCAACCAGCACCGCCTTCATTCATATACTTCCTCACTCCATCCTTCCACCTCTCCCTCGGTGCATCTCTCCCTCTCTGTCCTTCCACCTCGCTCTCGTACACCCTCTTAGTCAATCTCTCGCTTTCCATATACCATCTCAAGTTGTTCCTTTTCACACTTTCCAGCACATCTACCTCCACACCACACCTCATTCTTACTTCCTCATTCATCTGTCTATCCCTCCATGTAACTCCGCACGCACTTCTCAAGTAACTCATTTCCACCGCTCTCACTCTTGGTCTGAGTCTTCCCGAACGTCCATGCTTCGCTTCCGTAAGTTAGTGTCGGGATTACCACACTGTCATGCAAGGACTTCTTCACTTCCATACTGACCACTCTATTTCTTGTTACTGCTTTCAACGTTTCTACAACCCTCTTCCCCTGTTGCACCCTCTCCCACCCCACACTTCTTCATCCATAGTCCCATCTTTACTCAACACACTGCCCAGATACTTAAAAGAGCTGACAATCTCCATAGCCTGACCGTTCAACTTAACCTCACACTCTGTGACTTCACCCCTTTCGAAGACCATAACCTTGCTCTTCCCTGCATTTACTTTCAAATTCCGTTTTTCGCACACTGTTCCAAACTCATTTACCAGACCCTGCAACTCCCATTCATTATCGCTCATCAGAACTGTATCATCCGCAAACAGCAGTACAGTATAGGCAGCTTCCACTCATTTCCCTCCCTTTTCAGTGATACACCAACATCCACTGCTCTTCCTAGTATTTCTTTCATGGCTCCATCCATATATACAGTAAACAACCACGGGGACATCACACACCCCTGTTTCAACCCAACACTCAGGTCAAGGAACTCGCTCTGCTCATTCTCCACACGTACTGCCGCCTTTGCACCCTCATACATGCTCTTCACTGCTTTCAGCAACTTGCCTTCTACTCCGTATATTCTAAGTACTTTCCACATGCCTTCTCTATCCACTCTGTCATAGGCCTTCTCCAAGTCCATAAAGGCAACATACACCTTTTGTTTCTTCTCCAGATATTTCTCCACAACACAATTCAGGGTAAATATCTGATCTACACATCCTCTTCCCTTCCTAAAACCTCCCTGCTCGTCGCCTATCCATTTCTCCGTTCTCACTCTCACTCTCTCAATCACTACCCTACTGTACACCTTCCCTACTACGCTTAAAAGACATATTACTCGGTGGTTACCACACACTCCTCTTTCCCTTTTGCCTTTATATAGGGGGACTATTATGCCAGTCTTCCAGTCATCGGGTGCATTCCCCTTCTCCCATGCTAGTTTGCACATTTTCCATACCCATTCGATCACTATCTCACCACCATACCTCAACATTTCCCCACACACTCCATCTGTTCCTGGTGCTTTCCCCAACTTCACTCTTTTCATGGCTTCCCACACTTCTGACCTCCTGATCCCCACCTCCTCCTCCACTGCTTCTCCTCTTCTCCCTCCCATACCCCATCCAACTATGTTTGCTGGCTCTTCATTCCTTACATTTAGCAACTCGTTGAAGTACTCCCTCCATCTTTCGACTCTCTCTTGCGACTCTCTCTTGCTTCTCGGCTAGCATTCTCCCATTCTTATCTTTTACACTCTTACTGTTTCCCTTTCTACTTTCCCTAACTTTCTTGACTTCTTTCCAGAACAGTCTCTTACACTCCCTCCATTTTACACCCAGATTCCTTCCAAATTCCTCATATACTCTTCTCTTACTTTCCTTCACTACTCTCTTCACCACTCTCTTTCTCTCCACGTACTTTTCTCCCGACATTCTCCACAACAACAACCTCTACACCACACCTTTCATGTACTTCCTGGTTCGTCAGTCTGTCCATGCATGTGATTCCACAACCTCCTCTTAGATTACTCATTTCAACTGCTCTCACTCTCGACTTGTATCTCTCTAGCAACGTCCACGCTTTACTTCCCTATGTCAAGGTAGGGACTACTGTACTACACTATCATGCAAGCACCACTTTGCTTCCATACTAACTTCGCTATCCCTTACCATCTTCCTCAATGCATGTACAATCCTCCTGCCCTTATTAAATTATAATACATTTAGTGATCTTTTGTCAATGTTAAAACATGCTCTCACAAGAGAGCAGAGCTTGCAAAATTAGACATATTGTGGGGTAAAAGCACTCCAGAACAACACAAAGCTCCAGAAGGCCTGTATTTAAATTTTTATATTTTCTTACAATAGTTGACAACCCACTAAACTCCAAAACACACTTCATATGGTCTAATTTAAGTGGATGCCATAAGATGAGACAATGACATTATCTTAAAAATATACAGTAGGCCTATTGTATATGTATATATTATACAGTACAGTACATGTACAGTACGGTACCTGTAAGCTGACATGTCTACTCGAAGATTACCAAATATGTATTACACTGTACAGCTCATTAAATTGTTGAGTTCAGGGTTCAGTATTTAAATTTGAAATGAACTTGTATCATTCATGCAAATCACTGAACTTTTTCATACTTATTGCATATCAAATATGTACCCTACACACACACACACACATATATACGGTATATATATACAGTAGAGTACATACATACATACATACAATTTTAAGACTGAGTGTTCCACACATAAGTGCAGTTTCAGTCTCTTGTCCTAATGGCGGCGTTCCAGGCAACCCTGTTAAGGGCTGCTTCACTTGTCAAGTTCTTGGATTTGAGATCGGCGCGTATAGTCCGATCCCAGGTCTTCCTCGGTCCACCCCTTGGTGCAGCTCCCTCCACAATCACAGACCTTCATTTTTTCACCCAATTTTGTTCATCCATTCTCTCCACATGTCCATACCGTCCCAGTCTACTTGTACGCATCACCTCGCTAATACTCTTTATACCTAAACGTCTCCTCAGCTCAACATTTGTTATTGTTATTTCTTACAGTTTCTTACAGTAGATCCTCTGGAAAAAGGCAAACTAGGCCTGTGTATCCAGCTCAGTACCAGTACTTGCACTGCTGCGGTCGTTCACGGTGTTGGCGGCGGCGGTAGCAGACGCAACATTTTTACTATTCTGTATTTTTGCTTTATAATCAAACTTCAAATCTTGTCTTCCCCATGCTTTATCAAGATTACTTTCAAACTCCCTAATTGATTCGGAATCTACTACATACTGGGGCAGTGCGTTCCACTCATTTACCACTCTATCACAAAATGAGTTCTTTGCCTTCTCAAGCCTATTTCTTTCTTTGTAAATTTTCTTAGAGTGTCCTCTCGTTCTTGTTCCCTCCCGCATCAAGAAGATACCCTCACACACATCCTCATCATACTTTCCTGACACTATCTTAAAAATCTCTATCATATCCCCTCTCTTTCTCCTATATGCCAGTGTCGGAAGCCCCAGTGTCCTCAAGCTCTGCTCATAGCCCGCGTTCTTCAACGTTGGTACTAGCTTGCTAGCTCTCCTCTGCACTTTCTCCACTGCTTCTATATCCTTTACCATATATGGAGCCCACACCTGGTTCGCATATTCCAGGTGCGGCCTAACCAGCGCTGTATAGAGATTCCTGAAGATTTCTTCGTCAAGTGACACAAATGTCCTCCTTATCAGCCCTCCAATTCTATTGGCTTTGTTTATCTTTTCCGCTAAATGTTCTGAAAAATTTAACTTATTGTCTATCACTACTCCTATATCCTTTTCTACATTCACTTCCTCCATCGCTTCATACATACTGTATCCTACCTTGTCTATCTTGCTTGTCCCAATCTGCATGTACTTGCATTGTTTTGGATGAAAAGGCATTAACCAATGCTCAGACCATCCCTTCATGCCCTCCACATCTCCTTGAAGCAAACCCACATCTTCCTTACTCATCACTCTTCTATACAGCTTAGTGTCATCCGCATACAGGTATACCTCACTTCCATTAGTTATAACTTCAGGTAAGTCATTGATAAATATAACGAACACTAGTGCTCCCAACACAGATCCCGGGCCCGAAAGGGGTTGAAATAGGTGAGCTATCCCCCCGCCAAAGGCGGCTTTCTAAGGCCTTTCCTAGCTGATGCTGAGAGGATTGGGTTCTAGTCATGTGGTGATGGGTTGGTCTATCAGAGTGAGAACTGAGCGATCTCTGC
The DNA here is from genome assembly GCA_032716605.1 of Paralithodes platypus. Classification (NCBI taxonomy): domain Eukaryota; kingdom Metazoa; phylum Arthropoda; class Malacostraca; order Decapoda; family Lithodidae; genus Paralithodes; species Paralithodes platypus. The sequence goes on along the minus strand of CM064548.1, from coordinate 4,793,648 downwards.
CATACCCATAGCTTACTCTGACTGTTCCTTTAACTTATATATTTTCTAGATCTCAAGTGACGGCGTCTTTTCCGTGGATTGACCTCCCAATCTACCAAGATTGGAAGCCAAAGCGTCACATTTTTCCCTTGCCCCTTAACTTTCTCTTCATAATTGCTGAGGGGCACAGGGCCCTGGGTGGGGCTTTGGTTTCCCGGGCGTTTCCGCACCCTCCTCAGCTCCCCGCCATGGAGTGGCTTCGGTCACCCAGGCTTTATTGTGGTCGGCAGGGAGGGTTCTGTGGGGGCGCTCGGTTATGGCCTTGGAATTGCTCGGGGCCTTGGGGCTGTTCGGCCAGGCAGCTTGGGGAACAACAACAACAACAACAACAACACAGATCCCTGAGGTACCCCACTTGTAATTTCCCTCCACCCCGAGCCTATTCCATTCACCAGTACTCTCTGTCTCCGATCTTTCAGGAAGGCTTCTATCCATTTCACACATTTCTCCCCTATATTATAGCTTCTAACTTTCTCTATTAACCTTTTATGTGGGACCTTGTCGAAGGCCTTCATAAAATCGCAATATACCACGTCTATTACATCACCATCCTCTAGAATTTGCATTCAATCATCTACTACCTTAATTAGCTGTAGTACCGTCAACCTCCCCGGCAAGAATCCGAACTGTCTCCCACTGAAAAGTTGGTTTGATTTCATATGCTCCATTATTCCTTCTCTAATTACCGTTTCCATTAGTTTACACACAACACTTGTCAAACTGACTGGTCTATAATTTCCTGGGTCATTTCTCTTTCCCTTCTTAAATATAGCTGTTATGTTCGCCTCTCTCCAGTCCATCGGGATTTGTCCTGTATTAAACGATACCTCAAATAACATTTTCAATGGCTCTACTAACATCTCACCTCCTTCCTTTATGATTCTTGGGTGTATTCCATCCGGTCCCGGGGACTTACTTCTGTTCATTTTTCCTATAGCCCTTCTTATTCTAGCATGGGAAAACTCTATTAGTTCTAGTGCCGGTGCCTGTCTGATGGGAATAGTAGGCACTGCATCATCCAACTCCATTGTTAGTACCCCCCCCCCAAAGTATTTCCCCAGCACCTCTGCTTTCTCCTTATCAGTCTCCGCTCTAGTCCCATCATCCAACCCCCCTACCAGCTCTGGGATCCCTACTCTTCTTGTTAACTTTTCCTGAATGTACTTCCAGAATATTTTTGGATTATCCTTCACATTTCTAGCAATCTCTCTCTCCCTCACCCCCTCCTTGTCTCCCACCTTATTTTATTGTTTATTTGTCTGCGTTCCAGATCCACTTCTTTAGCTTCTATACTAGACCCCCTGTTCTTTTTTATATATATTGTTATATTGTTATCTATATAGTATATACAGTATATATATATATATATATATATATATATATATATATATATATATATATATATATATATATATATATATATATATATATATATATATATATATATATATATACACACATATACACATAGTAAACCCTCGCCACGTCGGACTAATTGGGGGGAGACCCAGTCCGTAGTGTCCGAACTTCGGCTTGTGTCCGACCTGGAAGAGGAAAAAAACGACCTCACGAGCGGATGTCCGAGTCAACCATGAAAACAGAGACTACGGAAAAATTACGACCTCAAGAGGGAAATCTGCGTCAACATAGAAAACGGAGACTACCGGTACCCTATTTGTACCCTAGTGTCTCGGTTTGACTTGACATTTACCCTTAGTTTCCGGGAAAGTGAGCGCTTCGTCTGACACTGTTCGAGACTGTCATACAAATCTCGGGAAAATATCGAGATATCAGACGACAGAATTAGACGGTTATGACGGACATCTGCCTTTAGTTTTCCTAAAACTTAGAGCGTCGTCCGACACTGTTAGAGACTGTCGGAACAATTTCGGAAAAGTCCGGCAACTGGAAGGACTTGTCCGACAGGGATATGCCAATCCGGCAAGTACGGGTTTCCGACCTTAAGAGGTCTGACATAGAGAAGGTTTACTGTATATACAGTATATATCCAAAATTAAATAGAACTAATATGTACAGTATCCAGTAAATATAGCTTAGCCTAGCCTATGTAGTGTTTATGTTGAGATAATGTATGTACTGTATAGTATGTATGTATCATAATGCCTTCTAGTGTCATATACTGTACTGGTTGGTTAGCTACATCTACATCATAAATTATTATTTCAGTGAAAGGCACTCCTTAACCCTTCTTTGGCGGCGCGCAACTTATGTCGTGTGAAATAAATATGGACTAAGTGGCGGTTCACAACTTATGTCGTGTGCCATTTTCACCACGTAATGTTGCTGAGAGAGAGAGATGAGTGGTGGGAGGAGCGTAGCAAGCGTATGACTGCTCCAGACCACCGCGGCGGACCTACTGACATGAATCCCACCCTCCTCCACCCTCTCGCACTCGCTACACAGGGAATTATGTAGGGAAAGTACCTAATTACATGGTTATTGCACTCGTGTTGCGCGATCGTTGCAAGAGAACCAGTGGTCGTACAAGGATGGTTAGAGTGTCATTGGAAAGCTCTGTTTATGCCCTTTCAGGGATAGATACTTGTTTTACACTCTGGGTCTTATTTAGGCATGAAAATGATCACGTAAACAACCCTATTTAGGGTAAAAACACCCCGCTGGGCGGTACATATAAATTACCGCCTAGGCCGCTCGTAAGGTGTTAATGAAGACTGGTGGTGGTCATCCAGACGTGCCCTCTACAAGCCAGTCAGTTAAAGACGCTATACAGTAGCTCCTCTGCCGCTCAAAGCATGCGAGCCAATCAACACTGTGGGAGATGAATTACTGCTACTACCACTTTCATACTACCAACAGAGTCTAGTGAGTAAGAACAAAAGTAGCTTACTGTATCTCTTTCCTACTATTAAATAATATTGTACTGCAATTTAGATGTTAGGTGTCAGTGCAGAAGGTAAAGTTGGCTCATGTTGGCATCTAGCCAAAAACCTCTCCAACAAATTTACTTCCTTGTATTTCCCTCTAACGGCACCACCGTCTCATTTTTCTCTGACAAAGTTGAAGTTTTTGCTCAGTCTTTTGCTACTAACTTTATATTTAATCTTCTGGTGCTAACCCTCTCTCTCCACCATCTTCTTTCTTATGTATGCCTTGTATCAAAATCTCTTTTAAATATGTACTTTCTGCCCTCGATGCCAATATGGCGTACGGGGCAAATTATGTTCCTCCAGTTGTTCTCAAAATACTGTATTTTCTTCCATGCTTACTCGCTTCGTAATCAAATTTCCAGGTTTTTACTTTCCTCTAACATCTTTCCTTCTTGTTAGAAGTTTTCTGTCATTCAACGTGTCCTGAAAAAGTGTTTCCAAACTTCCAACTATCATTCAATACCGGTACAGTAGCCTACTTGTATATCTTGTATCGTGTACTGTAACAATATGCTGTACCGGTAGCTAAATGATGTGAGGCATAGTACTGTACACATTTAAGACAGTGGTTTTGGTAATTAAAATACACAGTAGTTACTAGTTTGATGGCCACTGTTTTTGGTTGAAACAGTGCTGTGAACTACATACTTGGGCGGGTGCCCAACCCAGAAAGGGGTTGAAATAGGGGAGCTATACCCCCGCCAAAGGCGGCTTTCTAGGGCCTTTCCTAGCTGATGCTGAGAGGATTGGGTTCTAGTCATATGGTGATGGACTGGTCTATCAGAGTGAGAACTGAGCGATCTCTGCTATACCCATAGCTTACTCCGACTGTTCCTTTTACTTATGTATTTCCTAGATCTCAAGTGACGGCGTCTTTTCCGTGGATTGACCTCCCAATCTACCAAGATTGGAAGCCAAAGCGTCACATTTTTCCTTTGCCCCTCAACTCTCTCATAATTGCTGAGGGGCACAGGGCCCTGGGTGGGGCTTTGGTTTCCCGGGCGTTTCCGCACCCTCCTCAGCTCCCCGCCATGGAGTGGCTTCGGTCACCCAGGCTTTATTGTGGTAGGCAGGGAGGGTTCTGTGGGGGCGCTCGGTTATGGCCTTGGCCTTGCTCGGGGTCTTGGGGCTGTTCGGCCAGGCAGCTTGGGGAACAACAACAACAACAACAACATACTAGCAAGCATGATATATATATGGACCCTAGTATGGTCCTCTCTGTGCTGTGTGAGTCTGGAATAAAGCATTAATGTTATTCTTATTTTTGTTCTTAATCAAATACATTCTTAAGCATCTTCCATCTCACAATTTACTTTCTGATCGCCAATATGGGTTTCGGGATGCTCTACTGTTTATCTTTCTTGTATTTTCAACTTCTGGTCATCGCCTTTTTAGGACTTTTGTGAGACCTTTGCAATTGCTTTAGACATATCAAAAGCATGCAACAGTGTGGCAAAAATCTTGTCTCCAAACTGCCTTCCTACTGTTTCTATCCCTCTATTTGCATTTTTATCTCAAAATTTCCTTTCTGACCGTCCCATAGCTGCTGTTGTGGACAGCTATCACTCTTTTCCTAGCCCTATCAAATACACGTTATCTTTGTTTGTTTCATGTGGGCTATACTTTTGTCTATTCTTCCCATCACTAGCGACAGGGTTACCAAGTGTAGCTAGGTTAGTCTCTAGATTCAAGCTAGCTAGTCAAAAAATGCAATACTGTATATCGCTAGGAAAACGGCAAAATCTCTAAAACATCGCTTACAAAATATGGCATAAGTATCTAGAATATAGCTAGAATCTATCACTAGAGGCCAATTTTTACATCTAGCTAGATGAATTCGAACGATATTCTGTATATTATAGCCATTTTAGATATATATTGTAGAGATGTTGCCATTACTGTAGCGATTTTTTTCATTTATTTACTATCAAGCGGACTTTATTGGGTAACCCTGGTCTATACTGATTGAAAGCTGCCTTGTGATTGGTCAGATTTAAAGAGCCGTCAGCTGATCTTAAACGGGTTATTTATCTATTTATTTATTTGGATCCCCTTCTCCCTTATAGTGGAAAGATGCCTATGAAACTTGATATACAGCCTAGGAATGCAGTACTAGATCAAAACTTACATGAACACTTTGTGCATATCGCCGTCATCAAGGACCAGCATCAACATCATAGAGACCCCTCCGAAACACCATCTTCTTCCACGGCATCCGTGATAGAAAACGGAGCCAAGCGGAGACGTATAGGGGAAGCTCAATCATCGGAAATAATATGTTGACATCCCATCTCCACTAGCTCCGATCCTCCTCAACCTTCCATACCCCCTACACACACCCAACAACCCTCCAACTTTAACCAGAGGACCATCCTCAGAGAAGCATGGAAGGTACACTATGAACGATTGCTAAATGTAGAGTTTGAATGGGATAAGGAACAGCTTAGTATCGAAAAACCAATATCTGGGCCCCCTCCTTTGATAGCACCAGCTGTAGTGAGCGACGCAATCAATAAAATGAAGGACGGTAAAGCTCCAGGTTGCTCCGACATTGTCGCTGAGATGATAAAAGCCTCAGGGGAGATTGGTGTAAACTTAGTCACTGAGTTGATAAACACCATTATTAAAGATGAGAAAATCCCAAAGGATTGGCTCAAAAGTGTAATAGTAAATATATGCAAAGGAAAAGGGGATGCGCTAGATAGAGGAAATTATAGGGGCCTGAAAATGCTTGACCAAATCATGAAGGTCTGTGAGAGAGTCCTTGAGGGTTTGATCAGGCAAAGCATCTCTATTGATGATATGCAGTTTGGTTTTATGCCAGGACGTGGTACAACCGATGCTATCTTCATAGTCAGGCAGATACAGGAAAGATACTTACTAAAAGGCAGGGATCTTTACTTTGTGTTTGTGGACCTGGAGAAGGCCTTTGATAGGGTACCTAGAGATGTTGTACAGTGGGCTATGAGGAAACTTGGTGTGGAAGAGTGGCTGGTGCGTGTGATAATGAAGATGTATGAGGATTCGCGAAGTTCGGTGAGGGTGAAGGGTGTACTGAGTGATGAGTTCGCAGTCCGTGTTGGAGTCCATCAGGGTTCAGTGTAAAGCCCCCTCCTCTTTATTATGGTCTTGGAGGCGCTGTCTAGAATTTTTAGAGGCGGACTCCCGTTGGAACTGTTTTCTGCAGACGATTTAGTCCTAATAGCTGACAGTATGCAGGATGCTGAGGCCAAATTCAGAGAGTGGAGAGAGGGCATGGCGAGCAAGGGTTTAAGAGTCAATATTAACAAAACCAAAGTTATGCATTGTAGTTTGAGACGAGGCAATGTGGAAAAGAGCGGTGCATACCCATGTGCAGTGTGTGGAAAGGGAGTGGGCGTTAACTCAATTCAATGTAGCATCTGTCGATGTTGGGTACACCATGGGAGTAAGCGCTGTAGTAGAATAAAGGGGCCCCTGCCGAAGGATAAGTCAGAAATAGAGAAATTTGAGTGCGTAGTGTGCAAAGGCGAGCTTGTGTTAAGTGATGATCCTGTGGCTGTGAATTTTGGAAATGAGTCTTTGGAGCTGGTGAACAAGTTTTGTTACCTAGGAGATACCATCTCTGCCGGTGGTGGGGCTGAGGCTGCCACTGTTGCTAGAATTAGGTGTGGCTGGGGGAAGTTCAGAGAATTGATGCCAATCCTGACCATGAAAAGAATGCCTCTCCCCCTGAAGGGAAAGGTGTATGCCTCATGTGTTAGAAGTGCAATGACGTATGCCTCAGAAACATGGGCCGTTAAAGTAGAGGATGTCAACAGAATGGAGCATAATGAGATGAGAATGGTGAGATGGATGTGTGGGGCCAGGCTACAGGATAGAATAACAAATGTTGAGCTGAGGAGACGTTTAGGTATAAAGAGTATTAACGAGGTGATGCGTACAAGTAGACTGGGATGGTATGGACATGTGGAGAGAATGGATGAACAAAATTGGGTGCAGGTCTGTGATTGTGGAGGGAGCTGCACCAAGGGGTGGACCGAGGAAGACCTGGGATCGGACTATACGCGCCGATCTCAAATCCAAGAACTTGACAAGTGAAGCAGCCCTTAACAGGGTTGCCTGGAATGCCGCCGTTAGGACAAGAGACTGAAACTGCACTTATGTGTGGACACTCAGTCTTAAAATTTTATGTTATGTTGTGTGTTATCCCTAAGGCATGCACCAGCAGGAAACATCAAATGCTATACGCAACCCTCGATTACTGACCAAAACGAGAGAGAGAGGAGACACCAAAACACATGGACCACCACAACCTCTTCTAAACTCTATCCAGCCCCTAATTTCAAAACCTGCACAACTAGTCCGGCATAAAAAAACACTAGGTGCAACCGATGCACAACCCGGTTGTAGGCTAATACTCTTTGCGAAAAGAAATACTTTATTTTTGTTGCTGTTTCTTGAAAAGCTTCCTCTGATTTCCATTAGGCTATTGTTGTTTTCCATAAAATGTTTTGACTTGTCCAACTTCTCTATCCCTTCTATGATCTTGAAGGTTTCAATTAGATCCCCTAGCTCTTTGTCTTCTCTTCTCCAGTAATGGCAAGTCGAGAATATGCAGTCTCTTCATAAGTCATGTGCTTTCATTCAGGGACTAATTTTGTGGCTCGTCGCTGTAGGCTACCTTTTTCCCGGAGATGACCCAACTGTGACATCCCAGCCAGAAGAGACACTACCTCAGCCGAATCAACCATCGGCAAGCATTCAGCCTGCTGGCTTAAAACCAATTTTTGGTTACCTCACAGACAGCTCCTAAGGTAGGACAGGACACTAAGCCTAAGGTGGAAAAGGCTGGTTACCGTACATGCTGGGGACAAGGTAACATAAGTTAAAACGCTTGCTGTCCTACTCTTTCCGTGCTACCCCGCGTCGGTTATAACGCTTGCCGGCATAGCCAAGTACGGAACCAAGACTCAGGCACCAGCCGAGGATCAATTCACGTCAGTTAAAACGCTAGCTATCTTGGTCGTAACTCGGTGCAAACCCGCGTCAGTTAAAATTACCCTTGCCGGGGGAGCACGGTTACTGAGTTTGAGCCCGTAGCACCTAGTGTTGTTGCTTGTGTGACTCGGTTGCGCTTGCTTGGCACTGAGACACCTTGTAACATAGTCTGTGCAAGAGACCACACCCAGCTAGCTAAGCAGTCACTCGATCTCCAGCCACTCGCTTGTCAACCCTTGACAAGGAGCGTCTGGGGAGTGTCGGCTTAATTACCAGCCAACCCTAAGGTGAGCTATTGTCACCAATGCCCAGAAAGACTTTGGTTGATCTGGTAGTTGAGGATAAGCTACCTTTTCCCCACAGCTTGAGAGTACGAGAGGACCAGTCGAGACGGGAGCAGCCACGAAGTGATACCAGCCACCATACCTGGTGCCTGATGGAGTTCTTTGGCCCAGATCCTGACTCTAGAAGAAGCCGCACTGTGTGTGAAATTATGAATCAGTCCGGAAGTTAGACGAGCCGCCATCGGATCTCAAGAACGGTTTGTCCTCAACGCTCGGCGCCTGCTGGAGATCTTCGGTCCAGATCATGACTCGTGAAGAAGCCAGACTGTGTGTGAATCAGTCCGGAAGTTAGACGAGCCGCCATCGGATCTCAAGAAGAGCCTGTTCAGCCGGCTGTGTGTGAATAGCCAGGACAACCACCACCTTGACAACAGCCAGTGCTAAGTGCTTCCTTCGCCCCAGTGCTCTTCTGTCTCCCTCTCTCATATATAATAGTGATTCTCTGTTCTGTTGGGGTACAAGATGTGCCGGTAGTCCGGGAGTTGCCAGTGTAATGTAAGATCATCGAAGACGTGCTTTACACCTTCCCTTTAGTTTTGCCTTCCTGTTTCCCCGGTTGCTGGGGAACAATTACACCTGTCCTACACCAGCTTTGTGTAGCCTATAGATACTTTCTTGGGTCTGGGCTCCCATGACCCCCTGAAGAGAAACTATAGATATAATATTGCCACTCTATTTTTACACACACACACACACACACGTCATTAGAGAGTACCTGCCGCAGATCTAAGTCTATGTGCTTCTTAACATTTAGGCTTAGACATTATAGTGCATTTTCGCTCTAGAGTAGATGTTTATATACCCATGCTTTAGAGTCCATTTAATTCCGACTCTACATATTTAACCTTTGCATATTCATATGCTTTAGAGCCTATTTCATTCAGACTCTTTCTAGGGAGTTTTCGCTTCCTTAGTTTATAACCTGTTTAGCAATCCTCCGTATATATTCATTCAGTGTTTCGTAAGTAAGTCAGTGCTACTTTGCCGTACTTTGTGAGGACGATTTGCTTGTTGTGAGGCCCATTATCTCTCTATTTATTATTTTTTTGTTCCTGTATGCGCCAGTTTATACCACCCAGTGTACTACATTACATATGTCTATGTGCCTATGTGTTGAAGTGAATAAAACCATTGTGCCCACCATTGTGTTTCTGTTGTTGTATGTCAATTGTTTGGTATAAATAGAGTTAAGGTCACTCCTCGCCCAGTCGAGAGCATCCTAAGTTGAAGGCTACTGCACCATTCCCAGAGCTGGGAAGTGCGATCAGAATATATACCTCTCTTCTAATTGAAAGCGTGACATAACAAAACTTTATAGTGTATTAATTATAAGTAGGCCTAGACCAGAACTGTGACCTCTAACCTCTGTAATTCATAATGGGCTAGAACAAATTAAATGGACTGCATATTTCAACATTTATTCCCTGTCTGACTCTTCCCAAATGATGGAATTATTAGCTCGATTACCAAAGTATTTTTTTGAGTTATAAAAGGTTGGAGTCAAGATTTCTGGCCTACCTTCACTGCTTCCAAAACCCATTTTTCCATATATCTACTCGTCAAGAGCTTCCAGATAATCCATACACAAATACACAAAGATGGATATAAACAGGTCGACCCAGATGGAGTCATCACATCTGGGTAAGGTATAAAACAAGCCCCAAAGACACCATATCCAGGGGGGGAGCAGTAGCGGTGGATTTTATTTTTTTAGAAGACGAGAAACAGAAAAAGAATGCCAAATCTCCTGAAAATCCACCAGACTCAAAAGTCTTCCTCATTGGCTTGCTAACCACCGTGGGGAAAAAAACAGGAGATTGAAGGAAAAGGAAGGAAAGTTACTGTATAGCACCAAACAGCAGGGATGGATGAAAACGGACAATGGAAGACCTTGGTGCAGGCTATGGCAGCATCCTAAACATCCATCATGGTAAAATACCATAGGTTTGCTAGATGGCCGTTGACTAATACAGTATATAGTTCATCCGCCCTTTGACAGATATTGCTTTTTAGTCCTGCAGGGTGTCTAGCCACCCACCCTCCGAGTGAGCACCCGGAGGGGGAGCCGGTTTAATCGTCGACAATCCAACCATGAAACAGGTAGTATCAGATTACATGTTACTGATAGCAGGAATAACTGACCTGACCTGACAGAGAAAGGGGAATGCTTGCTGTCGGGCATTGGAGAAACGCGGACAGTCTATCAGGAGATGCTGGACAGACACTGGCATCTGGCAGCAAGGACAGTGCATGGGGACATCACAGGACATCAAATGACCATGCGTGAGCCTGGTGTGGCCGAGCCGAAGACGGGCTAGAGCGGTCTCCCATCGACGATTGCGATGAGAGGAAGACTTCCAAGGTAGGACGGAAGGTTTGATAGGACAATGTTTTAGTGGTAGCGAATTTTGTTCCGGCAATAAAGCGATATACTGTACAGTACTGTATATATAAATGTTGTTAAATGTTGCTTCTGTTTGGGCTCTGTCTTGTGTCGGCCACCCCCAGCAATGAGGCATGTTAGTTAGTTATGTAGAGCAGATTAACCAGACCACTGAGCTCCATACAGAACTCTCATAGGTCTGGCCCGAAGGATTAGATCAGATTACTAAAAGGACCTTAAGGCGACGCAAAAAACAGACGATGGGGGGGGGGGGAAGGAAAAGGGTATGTGCCTGAGTATATACATACATACATACATATAAATTTGTTATACATACATACATATTTCAACTGCTAGATAGCCAAGAATGAATGGAGAATGCTAGTGAATAGAAAAGTGAAAACGCAGTTGTTTGGGAGAGAGGGTCAGGCGCCAGTTGGACTAGATAATAGTCCGTCAGGCGCCTATCCCTGGGGAGCCAGTATATATGATGGGTACACCTGGATGCATGGTGGGCGGGCTTGTGGTAGTACAGCTTCGTTGCAAGTTTGCCTGCTGAGATAGGAACCTCTCCGGGAGGTCTGGGACCTGGGAATCTTGCTGGAGACCCCAAATTGACCTGGGACTCTGGGTCTTCTCCTGGGCGACCTAGATGTGTGTGAATTTGTGTTGTTTGTTTTTGTGTTCTTTGTTGTGTTGTGTTGTGTTGTCCCTGTTTGGGCTCTGTCTAGAGTTGACAACTCCCAGGAAAAAAAAAAAAAAAAAGGGGTTATGTGCCTGAGTATATATAGATACTGTAGATAGCCAAGAGTAACTAGTGGCAGCAGCATACAGTACAATATCCACCAATACACAATTAATAATAATAATAATAATCGTCTGGTTACTTATATAGCGCCCGTTCTCCTACCTTCAAGGATTCACAAGCGCTTGGCTTTCTTTAGTCTACCAGAGACCATTACCCATCCCCCGGGCGGGCGGGTGCCCGACCCCGAAAGGGCGGGTGCCCGACCCCGAAAGGGGTTGAAATAGGGGAGCTATCCCCCCGCCAAAGGCGGCTTTCTAGGGCCTTTCCTAGCTGATGCTGAGAGGATTGGGTTCTAGTCATGTGGTGATGGGCTGGTCTATCAGAGTGAGAACTGAGCGATCTCTGCCATACCCATAGCTTACTCTGACTGTTCCTTTAACTTATATTTTCTAGATCTCAAGTGACGGCGTCTTTTCCGTGGATTGACCTCCCAATCTACCAAGATTGGAAGCCAAAGCGTCACATTTTTCCCTTGCCCCTCAACTTTCTCTTTATAATTGCTGAGGGGCACAGGGCCCTGGGTGGGGCTTTGGTTTCCCGGGCGTTTCCGCACCCTCCTCAGCTCCCCGCCATGGAGTGGCTTCGGTCACCCAGGCTTTATTGTGGTCGGCAGGGAGGGTTCTGTGGGGGCGCTCGGTTATGGCCTTGGAATTGCTCGGGGCCTTGGGGCTGTTCGGTCAGGCAGCTTGGGGAACAACAACAACAACAACAACAACAACAACCCATCCCCCTTGCTCATGGGGAGATGGTAACCGCTGGCTATATCCCAGAAAAACTTTTCAATCTGAGCGGGGATTGAACGCGAGACCTGCAAGATGGGAATCAGGCACGCTATCAACTGAGCCAGCCGGACGGCTGGCAATAAACACTAATATTAACTGCTCTACTTGTTTTAGTGGCCCAACTAGTACATATAAAATATCAACATTACATATCTAAACTGTAATATAGTCTATCACAAACTTCTAAATGCAATTTTACTGGTTACTTACTTTTCACTTTTTTTTTTTTTACTTTGATTCTTGATTTGAAGGGCTATGCAATATTTTCATCTTTCTAACTTTTTCATTCTCTTGTCTAGAGTCTACACATGATCATAACCTTGTCTTCTTACTCAGTCATTAGTTTATATTTCTTTATCTAAATTTTAATCCCTGGTTTCATAAAAAGGACATAAAATAATACTCCATTGTCATATATTTATTATGAGAAAATATAGGTTTGGATTAACTGAATGATGACCTACTGAACATGTACAAATAGTTGGTGTTTTGTACAGTGAGTCAGTCAATCCTCTCTGTTCTTCTCAGTTCATGTACAGATTCCTGACCCTTGATTTAACCAGGAATGAGATGGTCCAGATACGTAGGAGGAATCATATACCTTTTAATACTTAAATTTCATTAATGATGTAGTTTATAAATACCAATGTACAGTATGTAAATATGCATACACTATACAAATCACGTACTCAACAGACTAAAATAAATAAACTTACAATGACATTCTTTATAAAGCCTATCATGACTGTAATTGCTCCAAGCCAAATAGTCTGCTCTTAATTCTGCACTTTTCATGTTTCATAGTACTAATAATTTTTTTTTTCTCAATTCTTCCAGAGAGTTCAGTAGCGCTCGGATCACATTTCCCTAACATATGGATCTTAACATTTAATAAAGTACAGCGCTTGTCATTCAAACACAAATTTGTAGATCATCTAGTTCAGTAGGTGTGTGTAGGCCTATACGTGTGGTTGGCATTTCACAAGAGATGACATAATAGATTGAGATTATTCACTACTGTACATTGTGGGACACAACTGTAGATTAATGAAGTGAATGATAAGAGAAACATTGCTGGCTTTTCAACTTTACATCTCGTCAACATGTTAGGAAGAGATTTTCGTGTCTGTTAGTTAGAAGATGAGATTAATGAAGGTATTTCATTATTGTCCAGACTAGATCATGGCTTTGGAGATGCTACTGCTAGTGCTTATAAAATATAAGTTGTACAAGCTATAAACTCTGTTTGGTTTGGCATAGCTAAGAATTATAAACAACTGGTAAAGATGGGAGTTTGCTGAAGGAATTACTTGGCGATATGGTTTATTTTCTATTCATATTTCTTGGTAATATACTGTAATTTGATAATATTATAATCACATAAAGACAGCATTTAAACAAATTATAATATCTTAGCAGATGAAAAAATGGTTGCACGATCAGTAGCCAAGTAATTATTATTTACACTATATATTGTACTTCGCTAATTCAGCAGCAAGCAAAACCAATAACATTGTCATTTAATATCTCTCATCTCATTTAGTTTGTTTCTAACCGAGTTATATGTAATTATCATTTGAGCAAAATATAGTTTTCAGCTGATGTCAATACAGATTGAGTGCAGTTAAGCTTAAATGTTGTACAAATTGCAATATGCACCATATATTTAGAAGAATACATCAATTTATAAAAGACCCTTCATGATTGAAGCATCTCTCTTTAATAAATCATCTACAGTTAGCTTAAATAATATCACCATCTAATTTAAAAGTTGAATTACAAGGACTGTAAGGAGTTAGGGTTGAAGAGCAGAATGCAGATAATAAACTCTCTTATGTACATATCTTCCTGCTTGTTTATCAGTTGCTGCAGAAACCAATCATTGTTATCTTAAAACCAATCACCAGGATATGATTAATGAAATATAGAAAGTGCAACCTGTTTTTAAAATAGTATGAGATAAAAAGTAATTCTCCCATAATTATAATAAGAGAGCATAAATATTCTCATTAAATAATTAACATCAATCTCTTAATTACATGGTACATTACTGTATATTAAAACGTTAATAAAAGAGCAAGTGCAACTTTAGAATAAGATTGTACAGCACTATTCTCAGTGATCTGATCACAAATAACTTAAATAAAATATAAAACTTGAAAATGAACTCATAAGTTACTAATCAAATATAACGAACTCAACAAATACAATATACAATAACTACATAAAAGATAAAGTGAAGCCTGTATGCAAGATGTAAGTAATTGTCAAAATCTATATAAATAATTACCCATTTTTTCTCTCTAGGTATAACAAAGGACAAGAACATGGTGTAACCTGTTTAAAAAGAATAACAATGAATGTGAAGTGTACCGAATGCAACATCCTGAAAAATAAATAAATATACATAACAATGCAACCTATTTAAAGTCAAGATTATTATGGGTTCAACCTGTTTCAAAGAGTAAATATAAACAGGCCACCAGTTTCAAGACTAAAATAAGTAAGCGTGCAACCTGCTTTAAACAAAAAATACAGAAATAAGTAAGCATAAGAATGTAAACTGTTTAGTAAGTAAAATAAAACATTCTAAAAAGAGTAAGCTACAGATAAATATATATAAATTAGCAAACTATTTCATAAGTAAAATATACAAGTATGCAATCTGTTTAAACTTATTCTATAATTCATATTCCCCCTTCAGTAAAAGCCTCACCACTCTGGAGAACAATGTAGCTGAAGGGGTGTGTAATTTGTGTATATGCGAGTGCAAATGTGTGTTTACGTGAGAGAGCATAAGCTGCATAATTGTATGTGCATTTATGTGAGTGTTATGTGAGTGTGCATTTATGTGAGTGAGTGAGTGACTGTGTAAGCGTATAATAGTGTGTTTATGTGGGAGCGTAGAGTTGTGTGTGTTTATGTGTGAGCGTATAGGTGTGTGTTTATGTGTGAGCGTATAGTAGTGTGTTTATGTGGGAGCGTATAGTTGTGTGTGTTTATGTGGGAGCGTATAATTGTGTGTATGTGTAAGCATATACTGTAATTGTAAGTGTATTTACGTGTGATCACATGTTTGTAGGTGTGCATATTGTGAGCGTTGTTGGCCATCATGGGTTTAAAAGGTGTAAAGATAAACAAATAATTCCCAGAAGTTAATGATAAGAGGAAAAATCTTATCTCCGTAAATCTGCCGTACCGCACGCCTCTCCCCCATCTTGAAATACTGTATATAATATGGATAAGTGAGCTATACATTTGTTGGTATACTGCTACGTACATGAAGGTAAATAGATTAATACTAATATCAGTAGATACAATAATACAGTACTAATAAAGTACATTACGGGATATGTCTTTTATGGAACGATATAAGTTTGGAATGGCGATCACAATTTGTATAGACAAAGATGGTAGTAATAAATGTCTAGGAAACATAATAATATAAGTTTGGAATGGCGATCACAATTTTTATAGACAAAGATGGTAGTAATAAATGTCTAGAAAACAGTAATATAAGTTTGAAATGGTGATCACAATTTTTTAGACAAGGATGGTAGTAATATATATCTAAAAAAAACATATCAAGGATAAGAATAGTAATACAAATAGTAGTAAATAATAAATAGTATATGACTAGTTTACATAAGGGATCCTACACAAATAGAAAGCCATCATATTATTTAGGGATTTTTTTTTTAAAGGACAATACAAATATGGCATATCTATGGAAACTTATAGTACAGTTGGAAATAAGATGACTAGGTTAAATATGAGATCATTAATAGGCAGCTGAGAAAAATGTAATGATAGTAAGATAGGAGAATTATGCTTAACATTTTCAATACGGTGATTTTTTTATTTTTTTTTTCTAGCTGATATTAGACGATTATAGTAAGCATGGGAAGGATCTTTAGGAATAAAAAAGGGACATAAGCTCTTTCAATTAGACCTTTAACTCCTACAGGTCCTTCCTAAGCTGCATAAAATCGCCTAGTGACAGTCAGAATGAAAAAAAAAAAAAATCCCCATACTAAAGGTATTAATAATGAATCCACTGTAACACAATCCTTAAATTAGCACAATTATACCTCACTAATAACTCTTCCCAGCTACAGGATCAAAACACTGAAGGAGGAACTAATATATAATTATAAACAACTTCCCCAAAGGATTTACGTCAGGTCTATCCTCTAATTTCCCCCTCTACCTTTCTTCCTTATCGTCTCAATTCTTCTTCTACCTCCCATCTTCTCTCTTATACAGTATATCGTCTTTATGTCCATTCCATTCTATTCTCTCTCTCTCTCTCTCTCTCTCTCTCTCTCTCTCTCCTTCCTTGTCTATTATTACATTTATCTGTTATTCAATTATCTTATCTTCTCCCTCACCACTATTGTATATATCTTTTTGTATATCTTTTCTATTCTATCCACACTATCTCTACTCGCTCCCTTCTTTCTATGTTCTTATATCTTCTATTATTATATTACCCCAACGTCTCTCTTCATCAGCACTTCATGTCTCTGCTTCCTATTCTCTTAACGCTATTTCTTCTCAATTCCTTTCCTTTTTTATTATTACATACATTTTATTATTTTCCTCTCCGCTCAACTCCTCGAATTTTTTTTCCTTAGTTTCTTATTCCATTAATTCCTGTCTTCTACTTAAAACTACTTAAATCATGGTTTCTCCACTGCCTTCCTGTCTTTGCCATTCTTACTTTGTCTCCTAATTATATAGCCAATCCAATCCCCGATGTTTCACTTAATCTCTTCTTCAATGTCATCACTTTCATCTCTCTCGCCTACACTGTCAAACATTATGGGTTTAAAGAAAGTATGACAAGTTAATATTAAAGTGTCCACATAAAAGTATAGTTGTACAATAATAAATATACAATATAATATACCCAATGATTTTATATACCCTTCTTTATACCCTTGAGTTTTTTACAGCATACATACTTCATCTATTCCTCCTCCATGTTTCTCCTTCACCACCTTTCTGTATATTTTATTTTCCAGCCAATTTAACAAACACCAATTCAATTCTACCCATTATGTTTCTTACCTCCACATCTACCATCCCCATCCTTTTACCTCCAACACTTCTTCTTTTATATTTTCCACTATTCCCACCAATATAATCCTAGTACCCCCACTTTTCTATTCTGTATCCTCACTCCTACTTTTCTTATCATTTTTTCTCATCCATTAATAACTCCACCCTTTCGTAATTTTGTTCTTATCCATTGATACCTCGTACCTGTTTTGCTCATTCATTATTTACTTCTATTTCCCACCTTGTTCAAACCTTTCCCTTTCCTTTTCTTTCAAATCCTAGTTTCCTGTTATTTTCCCTCTCCTCCCTCTTCATTTCTACTACTTCTAACATTATCCATCAATCTCAATCCTCTTTCTTTCCCACCCATTCATCTTCCTCTCCTCTTCTTCTATTTTACACATTCTGCTCTCTATCCCTTTATCTCTATCTCATGTACACCTTCACCCCCCTTCCTTTGTTTACATATATTCTTCTTCTTCTTTACATAATCTCCTCCTCCTGTTTATCTCTATTATTTTGGTCTTGTTCTTCTTTATATCTTCTCTTCTCCCATCCCCCTTTCTTCATCTTATTTCTAATACATTCATCCCCTCCCCTTTCTTCCTCTCCATCTCCTGTACACCTCCTCTTCCTTCCCTTCTTCTCCATCATCTGTACATCTCCTTCTCCCCTCCCTTCACCTCCTTCACCTCCTTCCCCTCCATCTCCATTACACCTTCTTCCCCTCCCCCTCCTTCTTGCTCTCCGGTGCTTCCCGTTTCGTTGTGGACTTGGAGAGTTGGAATAGGTCAGAGGCGGGCTTGTAGTTGGATCCACCCATCATGGAGGGGGCACCCATAGGGAAGGGGGCCTCGTTGGCTAGCCGGAAGTTGGAGCCACCCATCACGGGGCCCGGAGCCGAGGGAAATTCGTTCTCACCCAGGCTGTCCACCAGAGAGTTTACCATGACGTCTGAAATAAAAAGAATATCATAGTGATCTCATATCATATAACAAATAATTCTAACCCAGACTGATAAATCATAATCTATTATAGCATATTTCAATGATATCAACACGTACAAAATAATTACGAAAAGTTCTGAAATATTTGTGTTCGGTTGAGGAATATGTGACTGCAAATAAATACCTTAGTAGTAGAATCTCATGCATAATAATAGCAAAGCAAAACCCTATGCTTCCTCAGGTGATCAAGTACTGTAAATACCTGCAATGAAACTAATTACGTTACTATTGACATATCACATATTCCAATCATTAGGAATCCTAAGCCGATATTCTGCACTTAAAACTAAAATTAGGAAATACTGTAAGTGATGAAAGAATAATGGGAAAAATAGTCAAAACATGATTGGAGTTAATCAAGTGTTAGGAAAAAAACAGGCTAGTCTAAATTAGGAAAGTAATTGGTAGAAAACAGCCGTATTTAAGATAATTAGGAACGAAAATGACAAAAGACGCAGTTAATAGTAAAATAGATGCAAATGCTATAAAAGATCAGTTGATAGTGAAGATAGAAAGAAATAGGGTACACAAAAAAGTCAATAGGGCAACGATATAAAATTGCTTCTGAAATAGTTAAATTAGGAAGGCAATGGGTAAAAAAATCAGTCATAACTAAAACATCTGAAAGGCAAATGGTTAACAGAGCAGACATAGGTAAAATACATATAGGTAATTCAAGGATACAAAGGGCAACATATCAAAACAACAACCAAACACGAAGGAGGTACTGTATGCTTAACCCTTGGAGTACCAGCGACGTGTGGTATATTATATTATAGCTATGTTTAGACGATATTATGCAGCTTCTGAAGGATCTGTGGTAGTTAAAAGGTTTGGTTGAGATAGTTTTAAGCCATATTATTGCCTGAGGTCCTTCCTAAGCTGCATAAAATTGTCTAATAGTTGCCAGAATATGATGAAATCGACGTCCCTGGTACTGTAAGAGTTAATAAATGTGCAGTACTGTATAATCAAAATACCAACCAGACACGAGGAAACTAATTCTAATAATTCGAGGAAAATAAGTTATATAAAAGCGGAACATGCCGGTGCCCCCAAGAGCACTCACCCAAGACTTTCTTCTCGACCTCCGGAGAGATGGCGCCCCTGGCCACTTCCTTCTCCAGCAGTGCTGCCACTTCCTGAAGGGCTCGCTCCGATCCCATGTCACCTTCTGCACAGGGAGAAATTTTGGTTAAGAAAATTCAATGGATAAATTTCGAACTATACAGAAATCTTGGTAGTCTATCCTTTATAATAAAGATTAATAATTATTACTGTTCATGAACTATTTACCCAAATGAATGAGAAAATAACAGTGCTTTATGATACAAAAAACAGTTCCGTAATAACATGTTATTCAAAATGTAGAGAAACAAGAAAAGAACCCAAACCCAACGGCCACTGTACTAACCACGATGCATGGCCTGCTTGAAGAGAATCTTGGCCAGCTGGTAGATGACTTCCTCGAGAGAGTATTGAGTGTAGGAGTAGTCTTGGCTACCTCGGCTGCGCTCCATCAGGCTCTCGTAGTCCTCATCACCTCCCAGCAGAGTGTCTGGTCCGCCCATGCTCAGCTCACTCAGGGATAGGGCTGTAAGAGCAAGAGGGAGTTAAAAGGGCCGCAAGAGTGAGTTTGAAGGGCCGCAAGAGTGAGTTTGAAGGGCCGCAAGAGTGAGTTTGAAGGGCCGCAAGAGTGAGTTTGAAGGGCCGCAAGAGTGAGTTAAAAGGGCCGCAAGAGTGAGTTTGAAGGGCCGCAAGAGTGAGTTTGAAGGGCCGCAAGAGTGAGTTTGAAGGGCCGCAAGAGGGAGTTAAAAGGGCCGCAAGAGTGAGTTTGAAGGGCCGCAAGAGTGAGTTTGAAGGGCCCCAAGAGTGAGTTTGAAGCCGCAAGAGGGAGTTTGAAGGGCCGCAAGAGGGAGTTAAAAGGGCCGCAAGAGGGAGTTAAAAGGGCCGCAAGAGGGAGTTAAAAGGGCCGCAAGAGGGAGTTAAAAGGGCCGCAAGAGGGAGTTAAAAGGGCCGCAAGAGGGAGTTAAAAGGGTCGCAAGAGGGAGTTAAAAGGGCCGCAAGAGGGAGTTAAACGGGCCGCAAGAGGGAGTTAAAAGGGCCGTAAGAGGGAGTTAAAAGGGCCGCAAGAGGGAGTTAAAAGGGCCGCAAGAGGGAGTTAAAAGGGCCGCAAGAGGGAGTTAGAAGGGCCGCAAGATGGAGTTAAAAGGGCCGCAAGAGGGAGTTAAAAGAGCCGCAAGAGGGAGTTAAATGGGCTGCAAGAGGGAGTCAGAAGGGCAAAGGAAGAGTTAAGAGAATAAGGTGTTATAGTAGTAAGGCCTTTTCCCTCAATTTTTATCGTCAACACTTATCCGGTAACTTATATTGACAATAAAATATATCATGTGATACTCTTTTCAGAATAAGGGGAGAGTTAGAGGGCAAGCAGAGAGGTTCGAGAACCATTGATTACGACAGTGAAGAGGGATGTGAGTGAGGAAGGGTGAGAATGAAAATATAATAGATGAGATTGGAAGATAAATAATCAAGTGAGAGACTGAGAGAAGCAGAGGAGGATGAGATTTAATAGTACAGTACAGTATAAGATAAATAAAAGGAGTAGGTGAGAATGATAGTGATGGAAGAGCGTGGCAAAAGAGTAGTACTGTGTTTCAAGAGAGGGCTGGAAGTGTAGGGGACAGATGAAAAGGAAGACAGAAAAGGAATGAAGAGGAAAGACAAGATTGGAAGGGAATATTAGAGCGAGAGGAACAGAGAAGAAAGAGAATGAAAGGTACAGGACAAGACGAAGAAAAGGAGTCGGTGAAAATGAAATATATGGATGAGTGTAGTTTCCCGAGTTCAAGGAGAGGGTTGGAAGGGTACGGGGAAGGGTGGCAAGACCAGATGAAAGCAATAAATGAGAGCTATCATTTCAAGAGAAGGTACGACTGCCAAATAGTGAGAAGGGACTATAAGAGTTTAATTCTACTTATCAAGCGGGGTGCAACAGCTCGTATTTTAAGATATGTGGAGTTCTGGGTTAGCAATGGAATCAAGTAAGGCATGACAAACCTGGCTTATGAAATGTAGGCTTTTAAGATCAGGTAAGGTATATCATAAAGAAACAGAAGAGCGTTGGAAAAGAAAATTAGTATTATGTTTTCCAAGCTCAAGGAGAGAACTAAAAGGGTAGGGGCAGATTTTTTTATAACCTTGTTAGGCCTCAATGGCTTTTTGTCGTATGTGATTTTGCTATATTACATTAGGTTATACTGTAAAAGTGTGTGTGAGAGAGAGAGAGGGAGGGAATGTAGAAGAGGCAAGGCTCTTGAGGAAATCCATGTATAAAATTGTTTGTGAGGTCCTTCTGTAGCAGTAAAAAAGGAGTTAATTGATTACAAAATAATTTAACTAGAGGGGCACGCGGGAGAGTGCATACCTCCGCCTACGCTGGTAGAGGTATGGGCTCTACTGATCGGCTCCTAAATGGAAGGACTTCTTCCTTGGCGCATATCTTATCTGCCCACCAAATTTCGTGAACATCGGTTCATAACCTTTTGATATATCTAGTTTACAGATAAACAGAGGCAAAAACATAACCTTCGTCAAACTTCGTTGACTGAGGTAATAAAAATTAAAGATACGTAAGAGATAGCTGATGGATTGCTCTTGAAAGTTGGGTAAGACGGGAGGCGAGTAGCAAAGTGAATGGGAAAAAGTTTGAGTGAGAAGATTGACTCGAGTGGCAAATGAGAATACTGTATAGGATGAAGAAGGAAGAGTGGTAGGAATTACTGTTGACAAGCTAAGGCCCTTGGGTGACAAAGGATGAGAAAGACGTGGCAGAAGAGGAATAGGATAAAAATGAATGATATTAAGGGGGAGGTCACCACATTTTTTGTTATCTTTCTCTCCTTTTCTTTCTTTCCCTGGCTTGTATCCATTCGGCCCCATTCAGCCAACTGTTTTAAGACGTTTATCCCCATCCAGGTGTCGATTTCTTCCTGGCGAGTGATAGCGAGCCAACATTGTATGGAGAAATCCGGCTTCGCCGGAGAAATTTTTCTATCGAAAAATGTACAAATTTAGCTTGCTGTCAAAACAATAAATATATATGCTGGCTCGCTACCGCTCGCCAGGAAAATATTGACACCTGGATGGGGGGTAAACGTCTTAAAACAGTAGGCTGAATGGGGCCGAATGGATACAAGCCAAAAAGAGAGGGAGAGAAAGAGGAAAACAAGCGAGGTGGGTTCCCTTAAGAAATGTGAAAGGTAGGTAAGAGGGGGGATTAGTGTCGAGGTAAAATAGAGGATTCAAATAATGAAAGGATGATAAAACTAATAATGAAAGCATGAAATAAATGTGCAAAATACGAATGAATTAGCGAATACACTGAAAGCGAACACCACAAAGTTCAAATTTTCTATAAATCAAAAGCAAATCAATGAAAACAATACTTGCTCATAGACAATAATAATAATATACTGTATTTGGTACACAAAAATCTCCACAAGGAAATTAACAGATCATATTTTTACACTTTCTAGAAATGTTTAAAATACTGCATAACTTCATAACTAAAACTGATATTAACCTCTTCTGTACCGGCGACGTTTTATACATTTTAGTTTTGCTGTATTTAGACGATCTTGTGCAGTTTAACCCACGAAATCTGGGGGGCCTCATATGATCTCGATCGCTGTGTCCGGGGCCCTTTTGGTACAGGCAAACTTCATAATTCAGTAGCTACTGAATGAGACCACCTAGAGCAGTCAATTTTATTGCAAATTGTTGTCTGTAGAATGGCGTTGAGATGACATCACTAAGACGCGTGGTTGCCGTGTTACGATGATTATAGCGGCGATTTTTTAGCCACGCATTTTGCCTCATATGAGGCCTCCCGGATTCCTGCCAATTTTTTGGTTTTTGCCTCATATGAGGCCTCCCGGATTCCGAGGGTTAAGAAGGATGTGTGGTAGTAAAAAGGGTTAAGTGAGATCGATCGATGACTGTTTATGCTGGAGGCCCTTTTGTAACTGATTAAAATCGTCTAATAGTAGCCAGAATAAAGTTAAAATAATATCATCGGTACGGAAGGGGTTAATGGTAAAATTCAAAGCTGCCGAGTTACTTACGCATTTCATTATTTTTCTTTACCAGCGCCTTGAAGTCCTCGGAGAGTTCCTGAAAGAGAAAAGTTTCTTCAGTTAACCCTTTGACTCCAGGGCATCCTTTCTGGACTAAATGAAATCCTTTATGGCAGTTGGTGGAACTTAACTAAATGGTCTTAATCGAATTGGAAGGGTTAATATGAATTGCTAATCAATATTCTGATTCTGAGAGGTCCTGCTGGTTGCTAATATAATATAGGTTTTACTTAATATCTCTCTCTCTCTCTCTCTCTCTCTCTCTCTATATATATATATATATATATATATATATATATATATATATATATATATATATATATATATATATATACAGTATATATATATATATATTTATATATATATATATACTAATTTAAGTATTTTTTTTTTTTTTAATAAGGGTGGCACATTATTCGGTTACTCACCTAGCAGAAATTGTCAATGCTACCTTTCTATACATTTGTGTAGCCAAGCAATAAGCTGTGTGGTTTGTCCTATGGATATTATACTTAAACAAACAATATCTTTACAACCATTATGTATATAATCGTTTATAATAGCACATTAAACGCAAAATAGGTAGTAGATGCTACTAGTATTGTGAAAGTTGAAATACACAATAACTTATATGAAAAATGATGTATAAGATGAATTACGCACAATAATAGTTTATTAATTAACATCTTATTTTAGGCGGAGTTTCAAATATTTTCCGAATTTCTCTAAAAATATAAATCAATGTATATAATGGTTGAACATATACAGTATAGTTTAATAAACCAAGTATCCATGGAACGATCCACACAGCTTACTGCTTGGCTACACAAATGTATATAGAAAGGTAATGTTGACAATGTCGGCCAGGAGGGTAACCGTATTCTGCGCCACCTTGAATAACTTTGTTTGTATCTGGTGATGGGCTGGTCTATCAGAGTGAGAACTGAGCGATCTCTGCCATACCCATAGCTTACTCTGACTGTTCCTTTTACTTATATATTTTCTAGATCTCAAGTGACGGCGTCTCTTCCGTGGATTGACCTCCCAATCTACCAAGATTGGAAGCCAAAGGGCCACATTTTTCCTTTGCCCCTCAACTTTCTCTTCATAATTGCTGAGGGGCACAGGGCCCTGAGTGTGGCTTTGGTTTCCCGGGCGTTTCCGCACCCTCCTCAGCTCCCCGCCATGGAGTGGCTTCGGTCACCCAGGCTTTATTGTGGTCAGCAGGGAGGGTTCTGTGGGGGCGCTCGGTTATGGCCTTGGCCTTGCTCGGGGCCTTGGGGCTGTTCGGCCAGGCAGCTTGGGGAACAACAACAACAACTTTATTTGTATTGAAACTTTAGAAACACCAGAATTTTATATTACCTATGTTGTGTTTAATGGCCTATCTTAAAAGCTTATATATATAATGGTTGTGAACATATTGTTTGTTAAAACAAAATATCCATAGGATGATCCACACAGCTTACTGCATGGTTACACAGATGTATAGAAAGGCAACGATGCCAATTTCGGCTAGATGGGTAATTGAATTATGTGCCACCCTGTATGTATATATATATATATATATATATATATATATATATATATATATATATATATATATATATATATATATACAGTATAGATAGATAGATAGATATAGATAGATAGATGTAGATAAAATTAAATATTGTGGAGGTAGGTAAATAACAATATATCAGTTGTCATTGGCTTGAAAGACTTATTGGAATACTGAAAATAGTTCCTTAAATTCCGTAACTGCGAGAGGCTCTACCTATTCTTATGGTTCGGATTGACATGACAGTCCTAAATAGTTTTAATCCGAACGGGCATTCCTAAGCTGAATAAAATACTCTGCCTGTTTTTTTTTTTTTTTTTTTTTTTTAATAAAATAAAGTGTTTCTTATCTTGAAAGGTTAAGGAACAGAGAACTACCGAAAGCTTTCTGAAACAATTTAGTTTTTTCCCCTATGGTGCACTTTACTGATTGAAAAGACTTTCTTTTAACCCTTCCAGTACCGTTTTTTTTCTCTCTCTCTCTCTCTCTCTCTCTGTAATACAAATAATAAATATTAATCGGTTTATTTCGAGCCGGCAGCCAGTTAGACTGAAAATTCACAATTCTTTAACCTAACTTATCCTAAATAGTCAATAGGTTGACTTTGGCTGCCACAAGAATGCCTACATACCCTCCGAAGGTGGAGTAAGTGAGCAGGGAACCAAGTGCAATCTATTTTGCCCTCCCATTTAGACCTATTAATGTTTTTTTCTTCGGTGTATTGTATGTCCTTTCCGGCCCCCTTTGTTTAAATATCTCTCAGTTAGTATCTTTTTCCTCCTCAATTTGCATTTCTCTCTCCATTTATGCTTTCATAGGACCTTCTTTTCTCTCCTCCCCTAACTCACTCCCTCATTCTCACTCGCTTTCTATCTCATCATCATCAACGCCTCTCTCTCTCTCATCAACTTGTCTCTCTCTCTCTCTCTCCATTCTTTTCTGTTCTATCCTTTCCTTCAACTTTCCTTTTCTATCGGATATGCCATATCTACGAGAATTAAGTCCTGACCACCTCGTTTGGATCGTAAGGTCTGTGTGGCCAGTGTATCTATGTATATATATATAATACTCTCTCTCATTACCAAAGTCAGCCACCTCGACGCTTCTATTCCCTTTTCACTCTCTTCACATTTCACGTTCCCCTCGTTATAATATCGTCTTGCATTTCTGACTTTTGCACCTTCACATCTCCCCCCCCCTATCACACACACACACACACACACACACACACACACACACACACACACACACACACCAGCCTCAGTAACTCTCGGGATCACAAGCTTCATAACTTGCAAAACTGCCTTTCATGGTAAGGGTTTCTTTATTTTTATTGTTTATAAACTTCGCTTAAGCCCAATTTAGACTCCGAAATCGTGACTCCGTGAATATCCACCGTGACACCGGTTTTATTGTTTCCTATAATTAATGTTCCCTTTATCTCTTCCTATGCTTTCTAGTTTTCATATCCACTTCCAGGTCCTCTTCTCACCATCTCTCTTTTTCTAACTCCTCTTTAGTAACTCTCCTTCTGGCTTTGTCACTGTAATTACCTACCTACCTACCTCTCTTTCTCTCTCTCTCTCTCTCTCTCTCTCTCTCTCTCTCTCTCTCTCTCTCTCTCTCTCTCTCTCTCTCTCTCTCTCTCTCTCCATCAGTAACTCACTCCTTGGCTTTGAATCATGCATTCTTTCTCTTTCAACCTAGCCTCAGTAACTCTCGGCTCAAAGGATAATAACTTGCTGAATCTCTCATAATGTGGCCTCTTGGAGTGTTGTTTTTTCTCTCTTATACGAATCCCTCATTTCTCTCGCTCTCTTTACTGCAGAGGATCATAACTTGTAAATTCTCTCTCTCATGACGCGGGCCTGTTAAGTTTTGATCCATTTCATACTTCCATTCCTGCCTACACCCCCCCCCCCTCTCTCTCTCTCTCTCTCTCTCTCTCTCTCTCTCTCTCTCTCTCTCTCTCTCATAACTTATAGTCTCTCTCATGACGCTGACCTGTTGAGTTTGCGAGGGCGGCAGGGAAGGTGTGTGTGTGTGTGTGTGTGTGTGTGTGTGTGTGTGTGTGTGTGTGTGTGTGTGTGTGTGTGTGCGCGTGCGCGCGCGCGTGCGTGCGTGCGTGCGCGTTTGTGTGTGTGTGTGTGTGTGTGTGTATATACACATAGACTAGGGTACTGACCTTATCCTGTTGGTCCTGTAGAGAGAGCCTGTTGAGGTGTTCCCGGATGTCATGGAGGTACCCCAGGGCTTCCTCTGCTGTCATCTGGGGGGGAGGGAGGCTCATATAACATACACAACATACCATTACATACACTGCAAAATGTGTGTTCAATTGTTGGCTAAACAAAAAAAAAGGATCCACATAATAAGTTTTTCAATAGATTACGTCAAATACATGCAGATAAACTATTGAAGCACTATGCATTTGTACTATTGTCCTACACTTAAACAACAAATTTTATTTTTATTTTTTTTACATAAACGAGGACACTTCTGCCAGCTGTGTGTGTCTCCCCCCATGCCATATATCCAGGGGGGCTGAGTCCCTGATCTGGGGCCAGATACACAAAGCCAATTTAAACGTTAACGTGGCTTGCAAACCACAAATAGAGAAAAACACACAGCGTGTCATTTAATACATATTTTAACTAAAGATATGAAAGACAGACAAGAACAGTAAATCATACAATTATAGATTTTACTGTACATGTAGCCATTTCCTTAAATAATCATACTATCATATAATTAAGTATAACTAATTTGTTAACACTTACGGTGCGGGCATATTTCTGCCTATTTCCGCCATATTAGGGCTCATTCAGGCACTCCTGATTGATTAAGCTAGTGTCTGAATGAAATTAAATGTATTCAGCCAAAATCTAGAAGAAAATAGCTTCAAAATGACACCAAAACGAGCTTCATAGCTAATGAGCTTCATAGCTCGCAGGCTTCACCCACAGCGATACCATAGACATTCGCTAAAATGAGCAATTATCGCTAATGTCGCGCTACATTTGCCTTTGGCAGCTCTGTATATCTTGCGAGTATGGCTCATACTCCTCAGTGCACCGACCGGCAGGCTGGAGGAAGGACGGGTGGCCTGTCGCGCTCCCGCTTCCTCGCACTCGATTCTACAGGCTTTAAGAGGCTTTAACTAGAACGGTTACCCTGGATTTCAGTAACGTAAAAGGAAACCCCGGGAGAATTTCTCCCGGAAATGAAAAAGGGAAAAAAAATACTTATGTAGAAAATTATTTTATTTTGAAAATACACAATGAAAATAGAGCTTTTCTTCTTTCATTTAGCCCATTTTAAATGTAAATTGTAGTTTAAAGTATGAATGATTTTTAAATTTAAAAAACGTAACTAATTTTTTTTTTTTTTTTTAAACCATATTAATTAATTAGGCAAAAAAAAAATACTGGCCAGATTGGCTTCTCCTGCGGTGTGTGCAGTCTTGGGTGATGGGAGCATACCATGGCTGAGTCCCATCCCAAACTTTTTCACCCGGATTGTAAATTTCACCCGGACTGCACAACACACGTTAACAGCAACTCCGGGAGAAATTCTCCCTAAATGTGATTTAGGGGCAAAACCAAGCGAGTTAGCTGGACCGCACACCCACCCTCAACCAAGTCAGACAATGGACTGAAGGTACTGGGCGCGCCAAGCCAGACCCACGCTGCCACATGGGTGAATCACGTGATCACCTCTTGCGCCCCGGAGAAATTCGCCGTAACCGTTCTAGGGTTAAAAGTCTGTACATTGCTGTAAATTGCCATGCCGTTCCGGAACGTCTCCCGCAGTCAATGGGTCAATCATGAGTATTAATTGCAATATTATGCGGAAATATAGTGGCACTATCTTTTAGTGGAGAATATGAGTGTGTAATGAAATGTTGGAGTCGCCATTCAGGCAGTAAGGCAGTAAATCTGATTTAGGAATATAACTATTTTTTGTGTATCCAGTCCCTGGAGTACTAAGACATCGCACTACCCTGAAATTCGGAAGTGGGAAATTGACAACTTGCGAGTTTCAGGCTATAAAGAAGTTGGAGCTTTAGACATTGATATTTAGCAGAATGACCAGCTAATAAAAGGTTGTAGTTCATTTATAAACCCATTCAATTAAATGTATAATACTTTCTATCCATCAGAAACTTACATCATTATTGCATTTCTGTTATACAGTATATAGATTTTTACGGCTTCAACTTCCTTATAGCCTGAAACTTGCAAGTGGTCAATTAGAAGCTCGGCGAGGGAGAAAGGCCTAATTCCAGTTCCACATATAATAAAGCCTACATCCTCTTTACTAACCAGTCCTTCAGCAATAAGGTCCTGTATGACGAGTGTAACGCCTTCCTCATCACCTGTCTTATACACGTACACGGCCAGGTCCAGGGGGGAGTACCGCACCACACTCTGGAAACACAAACAAAACATGAGTGAGACATGATATTTGGAGATGCAGAGTAGTTATCTGATTAAAATGGCTAAAGGCGTGCGTGCGTGCGTGCGTGCGTGCGTGCTCTCTCTCTCTCTCTCTCTCTCTCTCCTACAATATTAAGAATTGCATCAATATATATTATCAACCATATAAAGTAGTAAGTCTGAGCATGTAAACGAAGCTGCACCGAGGGATAGACCTAGAAAAATGCGGGATCTCATCATACGATATGATGGTTACATTTACTGTATATACTAACAAGTGAGTTAGCCCGAAAAAGGGCTGCCAATTAGGACATAAGACTAAATCGCCATCCGGTGTGGACCATCGGCTTTTTAAAGTTATGTGTATATGTATGTATGTATGTATGTATGTATGTATGTACAGTATGTATACGGTAATGTGATGGCACCTTTATAAATATGCCCCAACAATTATCATCATTTAACAAACATATACCAGGCGTCATTCCCGTTCCATAATGTTTGTTTACCCTTCCTTAAAAACCTGTGGGTGAAGCCATAGAGAACGACACTGGGAATTGAGATAGAACAATGGTGTGAGTGACCCCCGGCTTCCTGGCACTCACATCAGGGCACTGGGAAATTGTCCTCAGTTCTCGAAACATATATACACATACACATACAGAGGGACACGCACACTCCCTCCCTCTCTTACACCCACACTACACACACACACACACACACACACACACACACACACACACACATTACACATACAAAGACACACGCACACTCCCTCCCTCTCTCACACCCACACTACCCACTCACACTCAACCCCCCCCCCCAACACACACTCCCTCCCTCTCTCACACCCACACTCAACCCCCCCCCCCCAACACCCACTCCCTCCACTCTCTCACACTCACCCCCCCCCCCCCTCCCCTAACACACACACACGCACACTCCGTCCCTCTCTCACACCACACTACCCACTCGCACTCAACCCCCCCCCCCCCCCCAATAACACAGACACCCACACTCACCCCCCCCCCCCCCCCCCCCCCCAACACACACACACACGCACACTCCCTCCCTCTCTCACACCCACACTACCCACTCACACTCAACCCCCCCCCCAACACACACACACGCACCCTCCCTCCCTCTCTCACACCCACACTCCACTCACACCCCCCCCTCAAACCCCCCCCCCCCAACACACACACACGCACACTCCCTCCCTCTCTCACACCCACACTACCCATACACTCACTTCAACATCAAAGACTTGACACCTGACTATATTTTTCCACCATAAACGAATATTACTACATAATTAATTGTATATTGAAAGTAAACCACAATGGAAGTCGACCCATTCAATCAGAATGGTGGATAGGCTATATTTTATTTCCATCCATCCATATGCTCAGGCCCAATCCCCATTTTGAGGGTAGCCGACTCAAGACCGAGCAAGAACAGGGAAAATACAAAAACAACATAAAACAACAAATAAACACAGATAAAAAGCACAAACTCACACACATCCAGGTCACCCAGGAGAAGACCCAGAGACCAGGGTCACCAAGGTCGCTCCAGCACTCCCCCGGCCCCCGACCACCCGGAGAGGTTCCGATCTCGGCAGGCAGACATGCAGCGGAGCCAAAGCCACAAGCCCTCCCACCACACTTCCAGGCGCACCCTTCATATTAATCGTCTCCCCGGGCCAGGCACCTGATGGACTATTCTCTAGTCCAACTTGCGCCAGACCCCTTACTCCAAATTTTACTCTATATTTTATGTAGTTATGCCTAACTCAAGACAAAATAATATTCCACTTACCAAGGGTTTCACAGTTGCAGGTCAACCCTTTTTGTATATAATATATATATAGTCCAAATCAATATGCTTTGACGTCCTTCTGACACTCGACCCTTTGAGAACGCCTTTTTATCATCTATCTATCTATCTATCTATCGATCGACCCCCCCCCCCCCTAGTGACGTAAGCCCTCTCGACCTCCA
This sequence comes from Paralithodes platypus, assembly GCA_032716605.1. Lineage (NCBI taxonomy): Eukaryota > Metazoa > Arthropoda > Malacostraca > Decapoda > Lithodidae > Paralithodes > Paralithodes platypus. The sequence goes on along the minus strand of CM064548.1, from coordinate 4,762,194 downwards.
TCAACAACAAAGTCTATACAGTATTTATATAAGCGATAAGGGGCACACGACCTGAAATGTTGTAAGCTGAATACAATACCTGGCTAGAATTTTGGTTGAAATGGTGTGAGAGTGATATGATTACCCTTTCAACGGACACCTATTTGCTTCCCTATTAACCATTTCAGTATCATGGCATCACTAAAAATACTATTGTTGCTAAAACTAGACGATATTTTACAGATTAGCACATAAAAGGGTAAATCAGTCTTAATTATCCCTTTATTTTACACATACCCTTTCTAGCCCGCGTAACATAGTCTAATAATGGCCAATATATAATAATGGGGTGAAACGTCTTATAATCACCAAACTAATGAGGTGAAGCGTCTTAAAATATCCGAACTAATGGAGTGAAACAGGGAGCCTAAAAAGACCCGCCTCGCACCAGATATGCTTAACTCCTTCAGCACCATGACGTAATGTTCATATTATTCTGGTTTCCATTAGCTTATACTCTACCTATAGGACTAATAGGTGTAAATACGATCTCAATTGGTTGAAATAGTGTGTGTGGGTAACGTAATACAGTATGAGGATAGTAATAATTAAAGTCATTATTACCATTTTCAACGACAACTTATTCGGTTTCCCCTTAAAAACCAAACCAAACCAAACAAAAACACAATTCAGAACAGAGCACTATCATCATAATTTTGAATGATGCTTTTATTCGCTTCCCTAGTAAAAAATAATAAAACATAAATATAAAATAAATGCATGAATACACAAATAACAAAATAAACAAATTCACTAAAGATAAAGTGAATGCTATCTTCTATGTTCGACCCGTAAATAAAGGGTGATACGGATATATACAGTCTGATCCTTTAGGTTGGTGACGTAATACCTGCCGACCTCTATCTATATATAACAACAACAGGAGGCAGACCAGACAGATATCCTAAGCCCTATTCGGTACGAGGGGGGTCTTTGGGACCTCCCTGTGTGGCTATAACAAGACGCTTCACCCCATTAAAGTGTTGATTTGTTATGGTAACTTAGAATATATGTGTCTTCAGCAAGGACATTTATCCTGATTTTTTTCTGGTAACTTAGAATAGATTTTTCTTTAGCAAGTAGGCTACATTTTCCTATTGACAAATGTACACAATTTTGCTTGACGGGGGCCTGGGTGGGCATATTTTAGTTTGAAGGAAGGCGTTTTTGTTAGCCTCTGGGACAAACTAAAATACATTGATAGAAAATGGCAAAAGCAAAGAAAATGCTAAACAATAATTAAGCAAAGTATCATAATATTCCACAACACGTCGCATCAGATCGTGTTCAATAGCCTTGGACAACTGGACACATGCTGTACCTCTGTCTTCTTGAATAACACACACACAAACAAATTATTTACCCTTTCAGTATCGGTGACGTCCTTTTCCTCCTAAATTACGAGCTCGCATCGCTCACCAGGAAACTAATCGACTCCTAAATGGTACGAAAGGTCTTACTATTATAAAAAAATGGGGCGAAGGTCTTTAAATCGCCAAACTAATAGAGCGAATGTTCTTAAAATTATATAACTAATGGGGTTAAACATGAGGGAGAAGGGATCCAGAAAAAAACCCTTAACCCCTACTGTACCGGCGCCGACGTCTTGTACACTCTGATACCATAGTCTCTAGTCCACTCATAACAATTCGTGGACCCCTATGTTTTTCTCTATGCAATTATAACTATCTGTATTAACTTTTGGATAGATCTCCCTTTTCAATAAAGAGTATATATAATTTTTGTAGTTTATTTATAGAAAATTGTATTCATAAATTCGTTTCCAGAGACATACTTCCATAATTAGAAATAATTATGTGAAGTCCACGATTTTGTATGAGTGGGCTAGAGACTATGATGTCCGAGTGTACATTATATTCTTGCTATATTTAAACGAGTGTGTGTAGTTTAAGAAGGATCTGTTGCAGTAAAAATGGTTAAGTGTGATAGTTCGAAGCCTGTTAATTGATGGAGGCCCTTTTCAACCTGAATTAATTCGTAAAAAGCTAAAAGGACGGCAGCGGTACGGAAAGGGTTAATCACTGGGAAAAAGACGACATTCCTTCCGAGGATGTAGTACATATATGATGGCAGGAGGAAATCTTCAAAAACTTAGGTACCGGTATTATTAATATTTTAAGTTACATTTAAGTATTATGTTTACATAAATAAGATAATCTGCACGAAAAGCATAATTATACAGTAACTACAATAACACAAATGTCACAGACATACACACTCACAATCATACATAATATAATACACACACACACACACACACACACACACACACACACACACACACACACACACTAGCAAACAAATCCCTCATTTATCCCTACTAAGTCTCTTCTGCTTGTCATGCATAAATAAGTCAGTTGCAGGTATTAAGCTGGATTGTCGATGATAAACAACAGACTATGAATGTTATAACAATATACTGCATAATTAAATGTTATACAATATATAGTGTTATACAGTATATGCCTTAAATTGTACATATTACAGTACTGTGTGTTGTTGTTGTTGTTGTTGTTGTTGTTGTTGTTCCCCAGGCTGTCTGGCCGAACAGCCCCAAGGTCTCGAGCAAGGCCAAGGCCATAAACGAGCGCCCCCACAAAACCCTCCCTGCTTACCACTAACAAAGCCCGGGTGACCGAAGCCACTCCAAGGCAGGGAGCTGAGGAGGGTGCGGAAACGCCCTGGGAAACCAAAACCCCACCCAAGGCCCTGTGCCCCTCAGCAATTATGAAGGGAAAGCTGAGGGGCAAGGGAAAAATGTGACGCTTTGGCTCCCAAACTGCCAACTTCTAGGTTGGCAGTAGGGAGGGCAATCCACGGAAAAGACGCCGTCACTTGAGATCTAGAAGATATATAAGTAAAAGGAACAGTCAGAGTAAGCAATGGGTATGGCAGAGAACGCTCAGCTCTCACTCTGATAGACCAGCCCATCACCTACAGTACTGTATGTATATTGTACCGGTATATGTTATACAATATATAGTGTTATACAGTATATGCCTTAAATTGTACATATTACAGTACTGTGTGTATATTGTACCGGTATATGTTATACAATATATAGTGTTATACAATATAATATATAACATAAATCTACATACATACATACATACTCTCTCTCGATCGTCTTCTCTTCGCTCTCTCTCCTCACGCTCTCTCTCTCTCTTCTTTCTCCTCCAAATAAACCATATTGAAGAAAAGACTTAAACGATTGCACCTGTTCTCATTAAAAAAGAGGATGTTGAGGGGTCAGCTTATTGATGTGCTTTAAGATACTAAAAGTGTTTCGACAAAGTTCGATGTAACTGCACCTATTCACATTAAACAATACTAATAAAACTCGCGGAAATTGGAATTGAAATTAAAAACCAAAAAGGCAAACCTAGGTGTCACAAGAAGAGCTTCTTCACCTACATGTGGTGGCGACAGAGTGGAATAAACTACCAGCGAGAGTGGGGTGGAGAGCCGACACAATAAAACGCTTT